>JANTQI010000140.1:61274-73415 GCA_032988985.1 Emmonsiellopsis sp. PD_5
GTTTTTTTTTTTTTTTGCCCTAGGGACACCCCAACTCTAACCTCACCCTTATTTTAGAGAGCTATGAACTAGATAATTATTTAACTACCCCCGCGCCAGCTACAAAATAAATAAATGCATACAGCTCTCCACATTCCAACTGCTGGTCTTCGATATAAATATCATGTTTCATTGTGGTGGCCGTGTCTGACAGCGCCATTTCTGTGTGTATCCTTACACACAAACACTCGCCCTTGGTTCGCTCTGCCCCTGCAGCCGCCATTGAAATGTCTGGAAGGCCTCGAGTTTCCTGCGTCCCCGGCGCGTGGGCTTTATCTACATGTACAGCGAGGCCGCAAAGATTACGTCCCGCTTGATCATCTCCTGGGCCTGCTGCATCTTGCTATACAGCGTCGGGTCGCCCACGAGTTTCGCAGCGCTTTTGACCTCCCGGCATGTTTCATCCAGCCGCGTGATTACACGGACGATCGTGCCCTCCATTACATCGGTCAGGTCTGTAATCCGGTTGAAGGACATCCCGCGCGCCCATTCGTACACCACTTCCACCAGGCTAAACCGCGGCTTGCTGGCGAAGTCGTTGGAGTCCTCGCTGGATAGGATGACCTGGTGCTTGATCTGGAAGTCGTTTACCTTCTCTGATATCTTGATAATGGTCTCCTTGCCCTTTTCCAGCCGTGGGGTCAGCGTTGGTGCGCTCTCCGTCTTCTCTTGGAAAACAAAGGCTGATAGTAGAGCCACGATCTCTTCGGGTTCGTATTCTGCGAGCACGTTTTCCAGGATCAATTCCGTCAGAACTAGTTCATCTGCTGAATGGATCTATACCACATGGCTTGTTAGTCGAGTCGTCTTAGATTGATACTAGGGTACTAAAACAACATACCTCGCAAGCAACCTTTCCCTTCAATTGGACTCGACAAGCGTCGTCGATAAACCCAAGCTCTTTCAGCACCAAGATCCGCTGCTCGTAGTCTGGCAGGAGCTGAAGGTTTTGATCCGACATTAATTGCTTTAATTGCGAGATGTTTTCCTTCACCTGCCATTCGTCATGTTGCATCTCAAACTGTTCAAGCATTAGCTACCAATCCAATCAATCCCTGCAAAACGGAAATCATGCTTCCAACTTACATGTTTTAGGAATTGGGGGCACTGCAAGCACTCGCTTGACTGGGCGATGGTAATCTGAGTTTGTCGTTCGTTTAACAGCTCCCGCACTTGAAGTTCCTTGACGCGATCCCACTCCAATTCCTCCCACGAGCTAGTAGTCCAGGAGGAGCAGATGGGAACAAGTTCCTTGGCCGCAACCTTTAACGCTTCTGTAAGAAGTTAGGATTACACGTTCGAAAAACACTATGCCATAAAATAATTTACCTTTTTTAATATTGAGATACCAAGTTGGCCCTCCAATCTTTACGACCGTGGCTGTGACGCATTCGAGATCTTCGAGCGGAATCTTGTAAGTCTTCAGCACCATCTGTTGCGGATCGGACGATAGTGGCGAAAAGTAATGTCGAAATACTGGTAAGCAAGGGAGAATATCACTGGGTTGGCGGGTCGCCTGGACTGGGCCAAATTCAAAGACCTGCAAGGTATTGCCAGGTCCCGGCGCCATTCCTTCACGGACGAGCATACCAACCGTCCTAATGCCATTCTGCGCCATGCATACTTATTAGTAGAAGGTCCATAAATTAAGATTCAATTCTCTCACTCACCTTTTTAAACACAACCAATCTCTTTGCCGAAAACAACCGCCGCCCAACTGGAGATGCAAGAAGGCTAAGATGTAGCTGAGCCGTCAAGCGCTGGTATTCAACGGCAGCTTGGTGACAAGCTTCCATGTCAACATCGCAAATAGGACAGGGCTCCCGTTTTATCTTTTCAAGACTCGCTTCGGACAATTGTACTTGTTTCTGATGCTCGGGCAAAAGCGCTTGTGTGGCATTCTCGCTGAAACTTCGCTTGATCATCTCTTCGATTTTTAGGGCCTCGACCCGCAGCAGATTTAGAATCATGTTGTATGTAAGTCGGAACTGCGACCGAAGCTTGGTCGGATCGCCAAGGATCATACGGCGTAGGGTTCCGGCCGGTGGCGCTTCATCTTTGCCGACGGAGACAATAATGACGGATCCGACGGTGTCGAGACCACGACGTCCTGCACGCCCTGCCATCTGGGTATATTCGCCCGGAAGCAAGTCCCGGAATGATCGTCCATCGTGTTTTCGGAAGCCAGAAAATACCACAGTTCTGGTCGGTAGGTTTAGACCCATAGCAAAAGTTTCCGTCGCGAATAGCACCTTTACCAAAGTCTTTGCGAATAATATTTCGACAATTTCCTTGATGATAGGCAAAAGCCCGCCATGGTGGACACCAACACCTCTGCTCAGCAGCTCTCTCAACCTCCGAATTTGCGGCAGCCCCCTGTCCTCAGGCTTCAATCTAGCAAGTGATTTTTCAATAATCATATGGATAGCGCTCTTTTCTGACGCAGTGCAGAAGTCCTGGTTGGACAAGGAATCGGCATTCTCCTCGCATCTTTTCTTAGAAAAGACAAATACGCACGCTGGCAGCAGGTTTTCTTTGCGCAGATGTTGCACAAGATGGACCCAGATGTTTCGGTCCTGTGCAGCCGTGGTTCGTCCACCGCCTCGGCCGGTTCTGGCGATATTGCCCGTTCCACGAGATGCAGGTTGGCCTCTGCCTCGCTGTTGTGCACCCCCTCTTTGTTGGCCACCTCCACGCTGGGGCCCGCCTCCCCGTTGGTTGCCACGTTGGGCGCCCCCACGGCCTCTGTCACCCGGATGCCCACCACCACCCCTGGTGTTAGCCTGGGCTTCTGCAGATTTCTGGGCACGGGCTTTGTCTCGTCCCGATATAATGTCGTCTGCTTTCTTCCAGCCCTTCTCGATGAAGTTTTTGTTGGAGTCGACGATTTTATGCATACTCTTGTCGGCCCACAGGTAATGTTCCAACGGTACCGGACGCTTGGGAGTCGAAATAACGTAAATATCCTTCTTCTTAGTCCGTCCGACCCAAGATGCAAATTCGTACGTATTCGGAACTGTAGCGGAGAGGAGTATGAGAGTGACATGTTCTGGAAGCATAATTATGACTTCCTCCCACACCACCCCTCGTTCCAAGTCGTTTACATAATGGACTTCGTCGAAAATAACAAACTCCACGTCGCGTATCAGATCGGCCCCACGATACAACATACTCCTTAGAATTTCCGTTGTCATAATTAAACAGCTCGCTTCGGGGTTAATCTGCACGTCTCCCGTCAAAATACCCACGTCTTCAAATGTATTTTTGAAGTCGCGGAACTTTTGGTTACTCAATGCCTTGATCGGGGACGTATAGATGGCTTTAGTCATGTGTTTAGCAGCAAGAGCAATTGCATATTCCGCCACCACCGTTTTTCCAGCAGATGTGTGCGCCGCGACGAAGACGGAATCCCCATTCTCCAGATGATAGACCGCCTCTTTTTGAAAGGTATCCAGCTCAAATGGCCATTCTCTCGCCATATCCGGCACCAAGTCGTAAAAATTCGTAATCTCCTTGTTGATATCGACGACATGAGCCCATTCTCTGCCTCCTTTTTTCGTCGTTGGCGCCAGAAGCGTCCCCCTTGGCTCTAAAGCCGGATATTCAACGGGAAGTAAAGAGTCGATATCCTCCTCTTCTTCATCACTAGGCAACGCATCTTCGAGATCTTGAGTTGCTTCGAGATTCTTATCCACTCCCGGAGTAGCCTCTTGCTCCGACAGATCAATATCCCCCTCTTCCCGCTCCAACGTATTCTCAACATCCTCCACATCCTTCTCATCATCCTTCGTCTTCGCCTTCTCAAACTTCAACCCCCTAGCAAACCCCGGTGGAACCTCCAGCAATCCACCCTCGACCCCAAAATTGATGATCCGGTCTAGTCCAGACGAAGACTTACCAGCAGCCCCAGGAGCCCGGCGATCGTCAGCTTGGTTTTCTTCGAGCTCGGCAATGGCCTCGACACCCTCCAATCCGCCCGGTGCAAATGGGAAGAATCCAGCTGCACCTCGCACAAAATCAGCTCGACCAGCAGGTCTCCGAAGCAACGACGTTGAGTTTTTCGCGGTCGCGCTGCTGGCGGGGACAGTCACTTCACGATACCCAGTAACACGACCCTCCAAGCCTTCACGGGTGAATCGGATAATGGTGCGGGTTTGAGGGGGTGCCAGTTCAAAGAGACCAGAGTAATCAACTGGGACTTCCCAGCGCCTGGATTAAGAGGCCATCAGCATAAATCCAACTCAAGCGAGTAGCTTCTGTAAAAATAAATATAAAATAGCCAAAGGCCTAAAACATACTGCTGCAATTTGTTCAACCACTGCGTGCTAAACCGTGCTGAGGGGTTCAAAAACTCCCTCTCCAACTCGGCCCTCAAGTCCTCATCCGACAGCACTTCTCGCGTTCGCGGGCGAGACCGTGGTTCCACTCCAGCGTCCTGTCCGCCATCTTTCCCACCTACTCCATTGATCCAAACATCTAGATCACCGTCGCCGTCCAGCTTACCAGCGGCAGCATGAACCTGTCGAACGGCATCAGCCAGACGTAGGTCTTCCGCCATGGCGTGAATCCGGCTTGAAACACAAGAGCAGTGTACGAAAACGTTGACACGAAGCGATTAAAAGCTGGGTTGTACCATGCCAGGTATGACCAGGAGAACTTGTGTCTCAAATAGAATGTTGCTGTTTTGTTTCAAGTTCTGTTGCTTTGCTGTTTCTACCCGCCTGCGAGCATGGCGGGGTTTGAAAATGGAACCGACTTTCCTCCTGTTTGTTCTTCTGCTTCTCAAAAAAAAAAATCAATATCCCGAGAGCATTCACAACAAAAGCAAGTGAATATGTAGGAAAGCTATACCCCTGCGCAATTCAACGATTTCGTTCGTCCAACCAGCTTGTTTGCAACATATCAGACAACCTCCAAGAAGTCGATGGGTCATGTGATTTAGGACGCGATTTTGAGTTTCGAGTCATGACTAAGCGCTCTGAGCTCGCGCTAAGCTTCCGAAACCTTATTTTAGACGCGCGCTCAGGGGACGACGCGCTTATCCTGAACTCGCCTATTGCCCCCTTTGCCCCCTATTACCCCAGACATTGCATTTATCCAGCTCAGTATGCATAGGATTGTCCATTCCCCAGCTTCATAATCCAAAGCTGTGTTTTGTACATTGATAAGAAGTCAATAAATAAATTTCAAGTATTGAACTAGGGGCCGATATTCCAGTCTCTTGACACAGACCCCTGATAACCTCTAGATACTAGTACCAGTACTAACCTGTCTCGAATTACAGTTCTGAATATTATGTATATTCAAAATTGAAATAATTTAATAAAAATATTGATCATTTCAAGCTTCCAATAAAGCATTCTATAACACTGACAGGCCGGTATACAATGGCACAACAACAATACTATCAAAACAAAACGACTGTCTCATGGCTATAGGCCAAAAAGATGAGCACTCGCTGCCACAATAATTCCATCCCAGAAGAAATTATTTATGTGACCAGTAACCATCAAAGGATCATGCCTGAAGAACAAATTCCGCCCGGGGATAAACAACAAGCAAAGATTCCCAAAGGTCAGGATGTGCAGCTAACAAAACATCGGGATCCCGCGCAATCGACACGAACAGTGAGTCCACACCGCTACTCACCGGGGCCATAAAGACCTTGGAAATTTGGAATCCACAAACAAATGCATACGCCATAACTGGATTCGTAAATTGTCCATGGCTGTTGTAGTCCGGAGAGGTGTATTGCAGGTAGACGTACGACAGGAAGGCGGAAAAGTAGGCAACAAATAGTGAACCCATACTCAGTGCCGCACCAACCAGGCTGTCGTTAACGAGAGCGTCAATCCCACGGTCTTCCATCGTTTGCCAGGTGGCTTTGGCTGAGGGAACGTACGCATCTCCATAAAGAGCGATGTGGCAAAATGCGTATCGATTGAAGTACCGAATTACGCTTCGAAGAGAGTCCATGATTCCTCTCAAAACTCGGCTCCCGACGGCACCGATGATATTCGTACGGGATGTCCTTTCGTGTTTGCTAATGGAGCACAGCTGCCGTAACATATTGACTGGGGGGACGAGTAGGCTGCCCAAACATATACTTCCGAAGGAGTAAGTCAATGACCGTTTCAATGCACCTCTTATAGGTGCCTTCGGCATGTTTGTAGAAGTGCCGCCATGGTAGTACCACGACCCGAAGACTCCGGCCACTGTAGTATGAATGGTATTTTTCATCCATTCGGTAATCCAATAACCCGCAAACGTAATGAACAGCGTTAGAAATGCCGAGATTTTGGGGCTACATCCGTTGTCTGCACACAAGAAATTGGACCTTTGTTTGTTTGGCTCAAATGCGACGTAGGCGGCAATGAGAGTCACAGAAAATAGCATCATGAAGATGGTCACCAGAAAACCTCCGATTAGAGTAAACGGGGTGACAGCCATGTGTCGTCGATTAACCGTGGCAGACGTTCGAAGCAATACTGAGCTATAGGGGATGCGCGGTATCCAACTCATGAAATATACCAAGGCAAAGAGGCCAAAGCCGAGAAAAGTGCCACCACCTGCCCACTGCTTCCTTGCAAGATAAAACAAACCCGTTCCTAGCCCAAAGGCAACGTTTAGGATCCCAGCAACCCAAATAAACTTTTCTGAGAAGAATAGGAACAGTTGGAAAAATATCGTTGAGCACGAAAGCGAAATAGGAACGATAAAGGTAATCAGAGACAGGGTGTTTAAATCTAGCGCGATCGTATTCGTGGCATCATTGACCCCATGGCCCTGGAAATCCTTGCCCTGCGCGTATCTATCAATCACCACGCCGGAGAGGGCAGCAAATCCGGCGACGGTAACAAGGAACTAAGCAAAAATGGAGTCAGGAGAGCTCAATAGCCAAACCAGTAAGGAAGTGGAGGGAAGCTAACTAATGCTCCTGCCCACGCGTCATGATATTGCGGCTCTTCGATCCCGAACACTTCTTCGAACTCTTGTGCCTGGGGTTCGGTATTTGACCGGGTCGAGAATCGCTGGAAGAATCGTCTGAACCACCCGTCATTCAACACCAGATTTTGCTCGATGGAACTAATCACGGTCTGTGCAGGAGACTGCTGGGTACGTGTTTCAGAAGCAGACGATGATGTATCCCCATATAACCATTCGGGATCAGGTTCCGGTGAATAGTCAGACATTGTTTAAAGCATGCGGAAAATGGAAGGTGACAAGTTCGTTATGGATGGATAAGAATCGTCAATATCGACAGGGAAGAGGCAAGATATGGCCAATCCAGGCCGTGTCCAGAGATATAACAGTCCGTAAATATTGTTATATCAAGAATGAATCGAGGCAGCGTCACGGAAGCAAAATATGGAAGGAAGCAGCGCAACGATAGAAACCGAGGCCCTATCGCGACTTCCATTTTCATTACGAGTTTGAAAAGCAGGTCTAGATAGTCAGGAAAGAGCAATCGGGTATTCTTTCGTCCCTTCCTCTTGGCTCAGCTCGACAGTATATCTCTGACTTCACTTCGCATCCCATACTGCACGGAAAATTCTGTAGTCCTCACGATCCTCTCTTGGCTGCTGTGCGAATAATCGTCCATTTGCCACTCCCCAGAGCTGAGGGTCGTGTCATGCACCCTTTTCCAGCTTGCCGTCCTATTTGCCGACTCATTTATCATATGGTTCGTGGTTGGCTTGCTCCGGTTGTCACTTGCGCCCCTTGCATAATCACTAAGGTGATATTTACCAAAAATTGATGGGGAAATACGCGAAATTGGCCTTGCAAGTGCCGGTAGACAGGCGCAAATGATTCCCAGATTGGACTCGATCACGGTCCACATAGAGGAGCCGATGCTATTCCAGGGTATATCGAGATACGATGTGGCTATGTCAAGGGTGGTAATGCGGAGAACAGACGTGACGCACACACTTTTTTGATGTACATTAGCATACACCGATCAAGACAGGAGTAACAAGAAATAGGTACTTACAATATGCCAACTGCGAAGATGCCACAAAGGGCAATTTTGGATTTCCTAGGAAGTTGAAGAGTGCTGATAACCGGGACAGGGAGAGCGATGAGAACGAGATCGCTTAGAATATTGAAAGTCGCATTGGCATACCAAAATGCGGTAAGGTTGATACAGGTTCCGCCGCCAGGAAGTTTCGTTTTAAAAGCATACTCGATAGGTGTGCATTGGAATATGCTTGCAAAAACGGTGGCAGTGGTAAATGCAATGACGATCCCGGTTAGGATAGAGCAGGTGGCCAAAAACCATTGACGTATAAATATCCTTCGATAGAGAAGGAGGATGCTGATCTTTGTGAGACCAATATTGACCTTATACAGGATTTGGGCAACGAAATAAATCTAAACCAGCATTAGATCCTCCACGGTGTAAAGGATCCCAGGAAGACACTGTTCTCCGTTCTTCTCTCACCTTCAGCGTCCTCGCAACCACCAGTGGCGGAACATCATCCGTATGCTTGCCAAAGGCCAATCCACAGACTACATCTATCAGTCAGCAAAAGTACGACATCGAGAGTTGCATGAAAGAATTTACCAATGATCATTTGTATAGAGACCACTTCTGCAAACGCCTATGGGCCAAATTTAGCAAGCCCATCGGTCAAAACAAGGCGGTTACCAGCTATAAGGAGAACGGTAACAGAATCACACATACCAAAGCGGCTAGAATTGCCCAGTCATCGGGGCCAATACGTCCAGAGAAGTAAAGGCGGCCAACAAATCTGGCAGCCACAAACAAAGGGGTAACAATTGATAAAACAAGTGAGGGGTAGCTCAGCTGGTGTGAGATGTCTGGGACATCTCCGTAATGGCTGAAGAGAGGCATGGCAAGAATGCTAGTTCCCACTGGACATTTTTTTTAAAAGATTCCTTAAGGAGAACAGCCGTGGGGAATTGGAGAGAATATAGGGGAAATTGAAGATGCGAAGAGGCTCTGGAAGCATCACTTCACCTCCCATGGGCCCCTTCAGAGAGGTACAAAGAATCGTGTCTTCTGCAAACATCCCCCTCCATGTCCCTGTTCACGCTCCCAGTCCCATCACCCAACAGGACATGGCCGCCTATGGAGTATCGGATCCCCGGCAGGCCCAAAGCCCATACATGGACTGAAGGAGGGTTCCGAGCCCTCCATGGGATGAGTATACCAGGAGTATGATTGCGCTCGAGAAGGGGCCGGGCAGGGATAGCAATGAATCCCTACTTCACTTCATATATATCAACAGCAGCGTGCAAAAGCCAAGCAAGTTCCAGGCCGGGACCGAGCGTCAAATTGTTCCATCTCGGATTTGGGTTGCCCGATTCGACATGATCCCTGTGATTGCATCCGAGGGGGCAGTCAATGCAAGGGGATAGGGTTGCATCGTTACATGCATTGAAAGTGCCCTTGAACAACGCAGCAAGGATAGCAACGAGCTGCCTGTTTCGCAGAGTTTGTAGCGTTGCAGTTGTAGCTTTGTGGAATTCGAGAGACTGAGGGCAGAAGTTGATAACTTCAAGTTCAAGTTCAAGTTGATGTCGGCGCCAAGCCATCAAGGTCAACGCCGAGTCACGTGAATCCCAGCGACATCCATGCCCCGATTAGGCAATTTTGACATCTCCCCGATCTTCTTGATATAAAAACTCTCAATCACCGCCTCCATTTGTCTCCGTGCAACAATAGAGCACTATTGTCACATCAGAATAAACACCATACGCTAACTCTAGTGGTTCTGCTCCGCTAAGCCATGGCCTCCATTACTAGTACCCGCGCCAAATGCTTGTTCGAGGGTTTTGTTCCCCTGTTCCATGGCCGCGCTAACTGGCCAAATTACACAGCCAAAAGTTTTACTATCTTCCATAAAAAGATCTCCCTGTGAGACTCTCAGACCCCGATGCTGGTCTGCTAGTTTCGACACGGGTTGCATCCCTTATGTTTCGCATCCCAGGAGCAGGGTTCATCGTCTCAAGAAAATCGGTGACCGAAACACTACCACTGGACCACTGGTGCCCCTGTCTGTGGTCTAATGCATCGGACTGGCTCCCGCGATCCCTTGAGAACCGCGCGTACAGATATACACGCCGCAGTCAAGGTTCTTTCGTCCCATGTCGGGTAGTTCATTTCCACTCGGCAGCAGGGTTTTGCCTCGTCAGAGACTAGCGCACACCCCTCATCTACGTAAAGATTCGGACCGTAATCCCTTTGGAGTGATGGCCCGTTTTCAGGTGAACCCGATGGCACTTGCTTACTGTTTTACTTTCTTGTCGTTTTCAATTCTTCCTCGCTCGTTCTTTCTCCCCCTCGCCGCCGCCATAGGGACTCTCACCAGTGCACCACGCTTTATATTCTGTTTTATGTGATCAGATATCGTTTCTCAGCCCTGTCAGCACACTATACATGTGAACGAAGATCAATTGGTGCCGTACTGAAACCCCTGAGGTACCAGACCTCACCATCATGACCTCCGACTCAACCCTCGCAGAGAAATACTCAGACAAAGATGTCCAAGTCCAACGAGATATCGAACCCGTCGAAAATGAAGTCCTTGATCCGAAGAAAGAACGAGCCCTCTTGCGCAAAATTGATATCCACCTTATGATCCCTCTATGGGTTATATTTGTCTTCGGGTTTCTCGACAGAATAAATCTAGGAAACGTTGCCGTGTTGGGTATAAGGCAAGAACTGAACCTAAAAGGCAACGATTTCAATATTGCCATGCAGGTATTTTTTGTGCCATACATCTTACTCGATATTCCGAGTAATATTATCCTCAAAAACTTCAAGCCATCGACGTGGATCAGTTTCCTTACATTCTTCTGGGGTATGTAAAAGTCCCTCGGCAGAGATAAACCATAATTGCAAAAATCCCGATAGTCTAAATATATTCTTATCCTTATATAGGTGTTTCCTGCATGTGCCAAGGGCTCGTAACAAACAACGCGGGCTTAATAGCCTGCCGCTTCTTCATCGGTGTCTTCGAAGCCGGCTACGTCCCCGGCTGTGCCTACCTAATGGCCATGTTCTACAAGCGCCACGAATTCCAAAAACGCTTCTCCCTCTTCTGGGTCGCCGGCCTAGTCGCCGGCGCCTTTGGCGGCCTGCTCGCCTACGCCTTAAACCACATGCACAGCCTGGGCGGCTACTCCGGCTGGCGATGGATCTTCATAATCGAAGGACTGATCTCCATCATCCTCGCATTGCCAGCTAAATTCCTCATCGCCGACTGGCCCGATCAAGCACGATTTCTCACAGAAGAAGACAAAGCACTCCTCCATAAGCGCAACGCGCAAGATATCGGCAGCGACGGCGCGCGCATGGACACCCTCGACGCCACAGCGTGGAAACGGATATTGACAGATTGGAAAATCCTCATCGGCAGCATGATATACATCGGCATTACCGTGTCCGGCTACGCGACTGCCCTCTTCATCCCATCCATCGTCAACTCCTTCGGCTACACGGGCATCCAGAGTCAGGTCCAGAGCATCCCCGTCTGGGTCGTCGCTGCCGTCGTCACATTGATCGTCTCGTACTTCACTGACCGCCTCAAGCACCGGTACGGCTTCATCATGTTCGGCGTCTTATTCGCGAGTATCGGGTACATCATTCTCCTCTGCCAGGGCCCGCTATCGGGCGGATTATTGCTGGATGTCCGGTACATGGCTGTCTTCTTCGTCACGACGGGATGCTACATCGTGCAGCCGGTGGCGATTGTCTGGTTGGCTAATAATCTTAGTGGGCATTATAAGCGCGCCGTGGGGCTGGCGATACAGGTTGGTTTTGGGAATATTGGGGGCATTATTGCGAGTAATTTGTTCGTGCAGGACTTGGGGCCTAGGTATTTTGCCGGGTATGGGGTGGCGTTGGGCATGATGGTTTTTTGTGGGGTGATGAGTACCGTAATGGCTGTTGGGTTGATGTGGGAGAATCGGAAGAGGGAGGAGGGGAAGAGGGGGGTTGTTGTTGGAGAGAATTTGGGGGATGATGATGTGAGGTTCCGGTTTAGTTTGTGAGGAAGAACGGGGGTGGGAGGGAGGGTGGGAAGGGGTTGGCAGGGCGTCGTCTGTAGATATATTATGTTGGGTTCGGTGTAT
>JANTQI010000141.1:0-73336 GCA_032988985.1 Emmonsiellopsis sp. PD_5
TTTTTCACACACCACACCTCCAATTCTGGTCCAAATCACACTAAATTTGAAAGGCAAGTCAATCTTGAGAAGGGCTTTCAAACGAGGGTGTTTTCATCGCGAAATTCGAACAGGGAGGACAGGTTCAAAGGGCGGTTCGTTGCATATTGAAAAGTGTCAGTTTTTGAGTAAGAATGCTATACACAGTGTCATTATTAACTTAGTCAGCTCTTAGTCAGTTAGCTCTGACATCATATACATCCAGAGCCTCTATACTTCTTAGAGAATCAAGCTTATTTACATGATTTCATCTGACCCTATGTTTGTCCTGTTAGCAATTAGTAGCATGTTCTGATAAATTAATGAGTTATTCAAAGACTTCAACTTAAACCTCTGTGAGTTTTTTACTGGGTATTCACCTTTTCCCCTTAACAGCAGACTTGCTCAGGATGACTGCAAACCTGTCCATTAAGACCCTACAAATCACCCACTTTCTTACCACCTATGTCAAAAGAAACAGCAAATACACTAAAATCATTAATTAGGAAGTAATCCAAGTTATAGAGTACATTATGGGCTTAATGAATTGCCCTGAACCACCAATAAAGTTCAGTTTTTTATTGTAGATAAGGGGCCACACCTGAAGCAGTAGTATATTAAATGAAAGCCTGCCAGTGGAAACTCCAGCCTACCCCACCAATTAGTTAATAGATAAGACAGCTTTCTCAAATGATATATAACAGTTCATGAGAAGAGCATGTTTCTTGCTCAACAATGCTGACTATAAAGCCTACATGCAAGACCATTCCTAAACCCTCTTAATGCCTTTATTCACCCCTTCAGCCTCATCAGACTCAGACAAACTGACATCAGTCCTACCTTTAACTGAACAAATGTTAACAAACAATCTGCCCAAGCAAGTGCTAACCAAGAAAGTAGAAAGTATAATGAAAAGCCTGGAAGAAATAATGTTAAATTTGGTAATAAATACATTATACCCACCAGGCACTTACCCCCTTATGATCCAATGACTAAGACTGACTACTTAATTGAGTAAGATTCAATTTTAATTACCAACAGAAAATGCCAGGCCATTTATAACTACTATCTGTACAATAGGAGGATCAAAACAATCTGAAATCCCCCTCATTTTTCTTCCATCTTCTTCTCACTGCACTGCTATAACTTCAGTCATAAATGACACAGTTAATGACAAAATGAGCATGGAAGTTCCACAATGTCAGTGTCTAAAGTTTACTATATTATCAGCTACTATATAACTTCTCAATCATCTGTACAGTATAATACAGTTGCATCTATGACCTGATTCTCAACAGTAATAGTCTAATGACCTATTATTAGACAGATATATCTGCTGGTCTGACCAGCCCAGCATTGTACACCCCTTGCATATACACTTAATTAATTCCAATTCCAATATGTACAGTATCTTAACTGTAATAACTAATAAAGATACCACTGTATCTTCTAACAGCACTACTGCTCCTGAGACAGCTAATAATGATAAACTCTCTACCAGTTAAATAAAAATTATAGCCCAAATGATCCAGGAAACCCTATGCACCACCTTAACTGAACTCAGTGTAAGCAACTAAAACAGTGATTTGGATAATATCTATCAGTTAATGCCAGATCATTCTGAAACTCCTAACTGCAACATGAGTTCAGTAGTAACCAATTAAATGTAGGATTTCAGTGGAAATTTCACTAATTACACTTAGTATATGAGTAACACATTTTGGAAAATTACTGATATTAGTATATTTTAGCCAGACTCCCCAGGCTTCAATGACATATAGAATAAGAACAGTAAGATTTACTACTGAAATGTATTCTTATTTACAGCCTACATGCAAGTGACAGCCCAGTCATAAAATGTGATGGTTATAAAGCAGGATCTTCCAATCTACTTTTAAGGTGTGATAAATATGTGGTGAATCTCTGAGATCAGTGATGTCATCTGGTACAGCCTGTTAAACCACCCCAATGGCATGATGCAGATATATAAGGCACTGGAGACTTGTTTTTACATGCCCCTAAGTAAATTACTAGTTAAATTTGAGAAGATGTTTTATACAGTGCAGGATGCAAGAAACAGAAGATCTGTAGCCACTTTTACTGCTAAACTAGTACATGTTATTAAGTATTATAATTACATTAAGAATGAAGACATATTAGTGTTATATATTTGAAAACATCTAGACCTACCACTGCATCTCATAATTAATGAGTCAGACCTCAGTACTACAATTGAAAAGTTCATTACACTGCTGGTAAAAAAGTAGGTAAACTAAAAGAATAAATACTGAGTTTTAGCATATTATAAGTTTAATAGGCCCAGGAATTCTCTGCCATATAGGCCCTTCCAACCCAGGAATGATCACTATAATGAAGACTGCTAAAGGTTAAATGCTTATGTTAATTATCAGGGAAATAATCACAAGAATAATAAGGGTGTGGACAACCTAAACCATGAGCCCTTAGGAATGCTGCATTGATACAGGTAAAATCAGTGCAATAATCAATATAAACCAAACTAATGTGATGACAGATGCAGAGATAATTACAGATATAAAAATTATCAGAACAATAATTATAGTAACAACTATAATAACAGTTACAGGCCCTGCTATGGTAATGGAAGTTCTGGACAGCCACATCAGTAAGATAATTAATATAAAGAGGTAAAAGTTAACTGGGCAGACAGAATGAAGATGAAAGATGATAAAAAGAATGCCTAGTATAATGATTAATATGATAACTGCCAAGATAATAATTATGATGATGGATACCCTGATGAAACAGATGGATATCTAGAATTTGATAAGAAATATGATGCATATAATTACCATAATTATAATGCCATTTTTATCTTAAACAATTAACTATATGCCCATGTTGCTGAGCACCATGATTGTAAAGAGAGATCAGCTGTATGATACATTAATACATCCCTTTCAGTGATCTCATTAAAGTGCCTCCAGACATACTCCCTTAATGGTCTTTTGTTTCACTTTTGGCACTATATAACTGTAAAAGCCTTTATGGAGAAACCAGACCTGGCTGATAATATCTGTCTGAATTCAAACTGTATGATAATGCTAATTGATAGGGAATGACTCAAACACTAGAACCTGAACATTAAGGTGATTCAGTTAAAGCCTGTCACTATCTGCAGAATTGGAAAAGGGTCAGTCTCATCTGAAATTGTCACTATCCCACTACATCTACTGGTAATGCTATCTGACAGGAAGTCCATCATTGCCAGACTTTTCATTAAAGCACACATTGTTAATAACCTCTGCACAAAGCTTCTACTTGGTGTAGATAACTTTGGCCTGAAAGATATTATGCTGGACTTTTCAAATAAAGCAGCATGCCTTATGAGATGCTGTAAGATAAAGGTTGAGTTGACATTCACCCCCAAATTAAACCATTAAGTAAGTCATTCACTATATGTATCAATGGGTGTCACAGTTCCTCCAGGGGCTGAAGTTAAAATCCCAGTCTGAGTATGAAGTAAAGATCTCCTACTGAAGGATTAAAACTATTTATTTAAGCCTACTAACCTATAACTTTCATTTCATGTGCATATACTAGACCATAACTTATCATTCATACAAATGTAAAATAAGACAGAGAAATTAATTCATATCATTAAATGCATTAAACTCAGATTGTTATAAAAGTTGGAATTTACCAATAAGTACCATATTTCAGATAAAGCTGTAATGCTGACAGCCATAAAGCCTTTACAGTATAACAGTCAGCTTAAGGTTATACAGAATGATAAGAATGAGATGGTTTTACCTAATGGGGTAATAATCTATTATAAGAATGACAGGATCTGTCAGATGTTCATAAACCTCATTAATGAGTTTGCAGATATCTTTAAGAATTATGGTGAATTCATCAGGATTTCTGAGAATTAATGAATGTAAGTACCACTAAAAGAAGAAGTATTACTGCTGAAAACAGCTAAAATATATCCAGTGGGTCCAGAGGATTATAAAGTTATAAATAAAATATTTAACAAGCTGTATGAGTAAGAAAGAATGAGCTGGGCAATAACTTACACTCATGCAGTCTATCCCATATTCATTATTTAACAGACAATTTACAACAGCAGAAAGTCTGTGCATAAAGGGAGAGTCATTGTTAATTTAAGAATGCTTAATAAGACCACAGAACTGGATATATACCTGGCCCCTCTTCAGTCTAACATCCTCTAAGAACTGAAAGGCATAAAGTTTATAACTGTAGTGAATGCAATCAATTTCTTCTATTACTGATATATACACCCTAAAGATAGAATGAAGATGGCTGTAATAATCTACCATAAATAAGAGATTTTTAATGTAGCTATCATAGGCTATATAAACAGTATTTCATACATATAATGATAAATGGAACTACACCTTTAAGACCTGAAAGAGTTCATTTAAATATATATTAATAATTTAGTGTCCCACTCAGAGTCATAAAACATGCATATCACCCACTTACATTATCTGTTTATATAACTTCAAGAAATCAGCATTATTTTCAATCTAAAAAAGACTTTTATGGGATTTTCATCCATATGTCTCCTTGATTAACATGTGTCCAGACTAGACCTTTCAATTGATAAAGAAAAATTAAAGGTGCTCACAGAGATTGAATTTCTGAAAACCCTGAATCACCTAGAAAAATACTTAGGATTGATGAGCTAGCTCAGACAATATGTACCATGGTATATCCACTGAGCAAACCTACTATAAAAATGTAAAACAGAGCTATTAGCAAAAAGACCAACAAAAGGGATATAGTAGACAAACTATACAGAGAAGATACAGGTAGATGGAACATCCATGGAATAAGAAGCATTTAAAAGTATATAAGATACTTTCAGAACCTAACCATTTCTAGTATACTTTAATGATGACAGAATTCTTTTCATTAATACTAATGCCTCTATTAAATGTGGCTTTGGAGTAATGGTTTTTCATGTGCAGCCAAAATGGCCAGCACTGGCAACCAAGAATTATATTACACTACCACTATAAGGTATAATACAACTAATACTATTCTTATCTAAGATACTCACTCCAGCTGAAGCATATTACTGGCCCACAGAGTTAGAGATTGCATGCTTAATATGAGCAGTCAGAAAAGTATGTCACCTCATTAAAGTCTTTAAGTATAAAACTGTTATATATACTGATTATAAGCTAATTCCAGGCATCCTCAAGGCAACCTACCTCTGGATGACAGACACTGACTGTCAAAATCTATGGTTAGTCCACACTGGGATGTATCTCCAGCAATTTTACATTAAAGTCATTTATAAGCCCAGCTGACTACATCTTATACTGGATGCATTATCTTGCCTACCAAGTCAGAATATAACACTTATGAAAGAACTGCTAGAGGAAATTCAAGATGTGTACCTAATGCATGTGAGTCATAAGAATAAGAATATGAACTACTACTATATAAATATACTAGTTTAAATGTCAGAGGAATTCAAATGACAGTTGAGTGATGGATACTTCACAGACAAAAAACTGTCACACATTATAGATATCATATAGCAGAATAATATAATGGGTGAACCATTAAAGCTATCATTCACACTGAAAGAAGATTATCTATATCATATATAAGATGATCTCTAATGCCTGTGCATACTAAGAGCTTTATAGAAGGAGATATTTAAACTAGCTCATACATCTAATCATTTAGGTTATAATAAGATACTTAAGAACCTTCATGACTTTGCCATACAGTATTACACATCTGAGCTACAGACTTATATCAACCATTGCCCTGGGTGCCAGCTTAATAGAATGTCTTATTATAAACCTTACAGATAATATTAGCTCATATTCCCACTAAATGTTCTATATAATATAATTACAATTAATTTCATATTGGTGCTTCTGGATGATAAATATGATACAGTGATATCAGTAATCTATAAATTCTTTAAGTATATAACAATTATATCAGATTGAACAGATTTTAATGCACAGGACTGGGTGAAGGCCCTACTGAACCAGCTATTACTAGCTGACTGAGAAGTTCTAAGAAGAATAATTTTGGACTGAGACTTAAAATTTTTAAGTGACCTATGAAGAGCCATTTTCTGCCTCCTCAGTGTACAGCTATTATACTTAATGGCCCATCACCCACAAATGGACAGGCAGAGCAAGCAGACTAATCAGATGATTCAGATAGCTCTCCATTATATTGTAATAATGATGGAAAATCCACTCAGATGGCTAGACACTCTCACTGCAATTACATTTCATTATAATGTTTCACACTCAGTGATAATGAGCCACTCAGTATATAAAGCCATCTATGGGATACCAGTCAACTCACTGATTATAGTACTTATAACTGCACCATACACATAAGATTTTAAAGTTTAAAGAGATATCACTTTAGCACTTAATGAAGCAGCAGTCATCACAAAAGACTATTATAATAAATAATACTTTTCTTGGAACTTTCAGATTGAAGAGAAAGTACTTCTACACCTACATAAAGGATATGAGATCCCAGCTTTTAAAGTCACATATAAATATAACAATCAGTTTGTCAGCTCATTTAGAGTAATTAAATGCATTGGTAAGCTTGCATACAAGCTGAATCTTCCACATACCATAAAAATTCATCCAGTTATCAGTGTGGTAATACTGGAAGCCCTGCCACAGAAGATAGACCTATACAGTCAGAAATACCTAGAATCACCCCCAGTAAAATCAACAGCAGAAGGGGACAAGCCTGAGTATAAAGTGGAACAAATAATCAGCAAATGAATCATTTGTGGGAAGATCTAATACCTTCTATAATGAAAAGACTACAGCCCTAAAGATGATTAATGGATAGACAAGAAAGATGTGCAGGGTACAGAGAAATTAATTAACAAATTTAAGAATACATAGAAGATAAAGACCCCTAAAAGAGTTTATAAAAGCTGAAAGGAGTAAGATTACTATTTCTGACAAACACACATATAATAGACATATGGATATACCACAATAATAAGTGTTCATTAATTTTCACCTTACTTACATCTTACTGATGTTACTCTGGTGATGGATTTCCCAGCATGTGACATCTTAATCTCTATCATTTATTATAGTAACATTTTATATACAATAAATATTAACCATATCTTTACCTCTTATACCCTTTACATGCTACAACAATATTAACAATCATGAAGAATCTAATGCTTATATGACAGACCAGTTCTTTCATTTTATAAAAGAAAACTTTATGCTCTCATATTCATCAGAACTATCATAACATCTTCAGAACTCTAACTGATATCTACCTAATAAAAATATATCAGACATTTACACTGTAACAGTTTCAAGTTGATGAAAGACATTATTAACAGCCTGAGCCTTCCAAGATATGTGACAAAGAAAGAGATACAGTTGATGGGAGTAAACACCTTAACAGTAGAAGCTATAGACCCATCAGCTGAAGATAAAGTGCCAGATAATGACATAAAACCAAGCTTCTTTAGTATTAATAATAAATATTAATAGTGATGTATTAAAGCCTTCACCAACAATAAGTATGAATTAATCAAGGATATCATTAACAAACTTGAAATAACCAGATATAAAACAAAAAGCAAGATTGCACACCAAAGTAATATAGTACCTTCAGGGAACAAGACCACCACCCTCTATACTTTAAAAGGTAAAAAGACCATAGTACAGCAGCTATAACAGCTTACACTGAAATTATCTCAATATCAGCAGAAGACCAAAAGAAGCCTTCACAAATAAAAAGCCTCATTCCCTCTATCAGTTAAACTTAAAACCACTGACTATGACAAGAGAGATCTATTTAACAATGATAATGATTCATTCATAGATGAAGACACAGTCATGGAAGACACAGACAATGAAGATAAAATAATGAAAGACTTAATTAATAAAAATGAAATTCTAGAAAATAATAATGATGATAATCATAGTAATAATAGAATTTCTATTACATAAGAGAATAATAGGCTTGCATTCAAGCCAATATTTGAGAAGTTACACAAAGAGACTGATATCAGAAATGAAGAAGTAAAAAAGCTAGCCACCATCATTATTATCAATGTAAGTATAACAATGGAGTAAGTCATAAAAGTGAATATAAAGCTCTTAATCATTATGATACAATAGAAAGATAAAATTAACTGCCTTAGAGATACCATTAAGATAATTGATAAGAATGCTATCAAGCTTTCAAAGAAAGAGATCCAATGCCAGTGCAATAAAGAAAAAGAAAACTAATGACCCACTGAATTCAAACTGGGCAATACACTTTAATTTTCCTAACTCAAAATCCACATTAAATCAGAATTTAAATGGAATTTTAAGGGTAATGCCCCAGATGCCTCACCTCAACTCATAGAACCTCTACTGTGTAAAATGATGATAGAAATGACAATAGATGATACACTCCCCTAATGTATTACTGACTCAAAAACTGATAATATAATAGAAATGCACAATAACAATGAGTCAGTATTTCTCTGACTCTGTGTGATATCACCCCACTGAGAATTCTGCAGCAGTTTGGGCACATACTTACAATAACAGTATATTTAATTTAATGATAAGTTTGAGATCATTAAGAATATCACCTATAAAGTAAAGGTACTGCAGCTGGCCAGAGATCAGAACAAAAAATAAGTGGAAAATGAACATTTTAAAGTCATAAATAAATGATAAAATACTGTACACATTTGGGAGATAGAGGTTCTTTGCAATAAGTGGTATAATGACAATAAGAGCATCTTTCTGCTTGAGATAACTCAGAAGAATGTCAATGACATCATTAACCAACTTCACTATAATATAAAAGAAGAATGTCTTAAAAAACTAAGAACTGTGTGGATCAGCCATTCTAAGTTTACAGTCATTAAATGCAACTGCACATTTCTTAGCAAATAAAATAGTAACTGTCTCATACTATCAGAATTCTGTTAAATCCTCCTATCTTGCCTGGAATCTCTGTGCCTTCAGTAGATGCTATTTAACAGTGAATGACATGGTAACTGTCAGAAGCCACTGAAATTATTAAGTCAAACACATTTATTTACAGAATATAATACAGTACAGTACAATAAAATTCCATTCTCTTCCTCTTATGTTTATCCCTTTAATCTGATCTTCCCTATCTCTAACACATCTGCCCTATAATTTATCTATTACTACCTTAGTGATTCTCATTCTCATATTACTTACACCCATTGAACTACCCCATTAGCTTGCCTAAATCTCTGAATTTCCATGTTAAATTCTTAAATACTTTACAGCTATATTAACATTCTGTCTCATAACCTTACTGTTCAATTAAAATGCCTACCCCTTAAGCCCATGAATAACTCTGTAAATAATTTAAAACAGTTAAAATGCTCATATTAATAATTGATGAAATAATAAAGAGTTACATTCTAATTACTAAAGATCTGTGTGTGAATATGAGCAACATACACATGGCAGTATAATAACTTATATATAAGATAAATGCATATGATGAACAGAAACAAGATAATGAGAGCTACTAAAACATAAAAGTTAATGATACAGTAGACTGCTCTATTAAAATTAATGATTGAAATTTAAATTTACCTTATGAAATGATCAGTCTCATAATCTCATTAACCCTCTATCTTTATGAAATGTCATTTTAATTTATCCTCCTTTTAAATGCAGACTTTTTATTATACTAATTCTAATGCTTGCCTTCCTATTATTCAATACAGGTCACTATATGAAAAATCCACTGCACCTCCAATTTAACCTTCTAATATTATATGATTTTAACATTTCTTTTTTTAGTATTCTGTTTTTATTTCCTCCATGAAGAGATACCTTCAAATAGAGATGCCATAATAATATTTTATTTTATTTTCACACTTACTCAGTTAATTATAATGAATATGTCACCTTCTCTCCCTTTTCCCCTGTATACACCAGTTTAATTCCTGTTTTACTGCTAGTTAGTTAGCAGCTGTCAGTAAGAACACTAACCTCTTCTCTGTACCCCAGTGCCTGCTACATATAATATGTGATGGGCTAGATTCTTATTACAGGTGAGATCTAGCTATGCTATGTATAAAGTTGAAATCACTGAAGAAGAAAAGGAAAGAGAAAAGGAAAACACAAGATCATGTGACATAAGAGATTTTTGGGTGGAGAAATGTTCTTTTAATCCAATAGTTGGATAAACAGCAGTCTCTGATTGGCTGAAGGATTTACTGGCCTGAGGCCAGGAAATTCTGATTGGTCAGACAAAATATCAGAGAAAGATCAGGCCAATTGTACAATTAGAGCTGCAAGGTTCAGATGAGCTATGAGATAGGGGTATAAGAGTGCAGCCCTTCACATTATCCCCCCCTACTTGAAGAGCAGGTAGGTGGGAGCAGAAAATTGGATGTGCAGTTGCTCATAAGCAGGTGTAGCTCTTCATATCAGATGAGCATGACAGTGTCTTGAAGGGCAGAGGCTGATTCCCATGTTAGGGCTGTATAATCAAGCCATTTCACAAGGTATTGGAAGCTGCAGCCATGCAGGTAGCAGTTGAAAACAGCTTCTATCTCATATTTGACTTCATTATCTTCTCCAATGATGCCAGGTAGGTGTCAGTCAGTGATATCTTATAAAGAGAACAGGTCATTGGAAGCTTTATAGAGCAGGTTCATATGGAAAACATCATGGATTCTGAGCAGTATGTTAAGTTAATAGTTATGACTTTCCAGGACCTCAATTATGATGTACTTTGCATGCTGATAATCAAGCATGCAAGATGAGCAGTCAGTGGTCATATTCTGCAGATTTAGCCAGACTTTATTACTTACTTTATAATGTTCAGTAGGTTTACATGAGCCATTTGCATGATCTTGCTGATTCTGTTGGATACTTGTCATGACAGCTTCAGCCTATTTGTAAGCTTGCTGGAGTTTCAAGATGATAGTATCTACTATCTAGATCAGACTGCAGGGTAATGGAGGCAGTTTAGAAGATTTAGCAAGATCAAGCATTTTAAGATTATAGCTGTATGAGAGGAAAAACAGGCTGACATTCATGCTAACAGCATTATGGCCATTAATTGCAAGTTTGGCATGAGGGAGCAGTTTGTTCCAGTCATCTTGGGCATACAAGTAAAACTTTCAGAGATAGGTTTTAATTGTCTGAATCATACATTCCATGCTGCCATCCATTTCAGAGTGATAGGCCATAAAGAGATGTTAGAAGATCTTGAGAAGCTGGCATATGTGGGCCCAGAGGGCTCCAATGAACTGGGTTCCACAGTTCAAGATGATTGTATGAGATAGGTCATATTAATAGTAAAACAGACTTCAGAGGAAAGCATCCATGATGGTCAGTACATTTATCTTCTTACATGGTTCTAAGATGATGCCTTTACTCAGACAGTTAATAATGATGAGAATGTTCATGCAATTTCTGCTCTCAGAGAGATTAACTGTAAAATTAATGGTAACATCATACCAGACATATTCAGAAATTGGAAGGGACTTGAGGAGGCCCTGATGGCAGTCTTATCAGGCAGTAGTGAATCAGTAAATGTTGCAATTTTGGGTGAATCATCAGATGTTCTGTGACATGTCAGGCCAGTAGAAATCTCAGAAGAGTATTTGATAGAGGGCTTTATAGTCTGAGTGACTAGTTATAAGGGAATCATAAGTTTCCTGCATGATTCACATACAGAGTGGTTCTGAATTGGGAACCTACTGCCTCCTTTGAAAGCTGAGCAGGCCATTTTAATTGACTGTGCATTCAGTAATGTCCACACAGATGTGTAGTTCAGGTGGAAAGTGGCATTCCTGTCTCTTAATGATATCAGTTATTACACTGAGTTGCTTATCTGATGCAGCTGCAGTCTCCCAGAGGTCCTTTAGTGGAAGTGAGGTCAGCTCAGGGGATCCCCCCATAGGGTCTACCTGGGTGATTCTTATGGATATGGGTGACATATAGATGGCATCATGCAAGGTAGTTTCAGAGTCCTTAATTATTATGAGGTTAAGTAATTAGTGCTTGCAGTTCACCCAGCAGGCATTGGAATTCTTAAAAGGCATGTCTTATTCATGATAAAATAGTGTATCTGCCATAGAGTTCTCAGTGCCCAGGCAGTAATGGATTGTAAAATGGAATTAGCTGAGGAATTCTGCCCAGCACATCTGATGTTCAGAGAGTTTGTGGGTCATTGTGAAGTATCAGAGGTTCTTATGATTTGTAATGATCTTGAAATCTTTCACACTGTGGAGTTCAGAGTCCCATTCCTTGAGGCATTGGATGATAGCAAGTAGTTCCTTGTTATAGATCTTATAGTTGGCTTTGGTGGGGCTGAGTTTCTTGAACATGAAGGCATAGGGTTATAGGACACCTTTACTGTCTCATTGCATGAGGGTGCCATCTGTTATGTAGCTGAAAGAGTCTGTTTCTACTATGGTTGAGTGATCAGGGTTGAAGGAGATGAGCATTAGCACAGAGATGAACATCTTTTTGAGGCATTTAAAGGCATTTTTAGTGGTTTTAGTCCACTGGAACTACTGATCTTTATGTGTGAGATCTGTGAGTGATCATATGATGTCAGAGAATTTTCAAATAAAATGTCAGTAGAAGTTTATAAAGCCAAGAAAGCCTCATACATCTTTAACAGTTATAGGGGCTTCCCATTCAATGATTGCAGTGACCTTCTTAGGGTTCATGCAGACTCCCTTTCCCACCTTTACAATGAAGCTGAGGTAGATGGTTTCTTTAACTTTAAATATGCATTTATTGATATTAATGGGAAGGTCATGCTTATAGAGCTAGATAAGAACCTTTTAAACATGCTGCTGGTGCTGTTCATGGGAACTGTTAGTGAAAATCAGGATGTCATCAAGGTAAGTGGAGGCAAATTCATCTAAGTAGTTTTATAAGGCCCAGTTAATGTACCTTTACCATGTGCTAGGCACATTCATGAGGCCAAACAGTGTGACAGTCCATTCAAATAGGCCATATCTCATATGGAAGGCAGTTAGCCATTTGTCTCTCTCTGTGATTTAAATCTTATAGAAGGCAGAGATGATATTAAGCTTGATGAACCACTTGACTTGCCTGATTTGTTTGATCATCTCATTGATGAGCAGCAGCAGGTAGCAGTCTTTCTGGGTGAGTCAGTTGAAGCCTTGATAGTTAATGCAGAATCAGAGGCCTCCACTGGGCTTCTTAGCAAAAAGAACTGAGGTGCCTGCAGGTAAATTGCTGACTTGTATGAACCCTTTATTCAGAAGGTCATTAAGTGTTTTTCAGAGGATAAAAAGTTCATTATAAGACATATTATATAATGGGCCTCATGGCAGCTGGGAGTCTTTTCCATCCACCTTTTTAAGTTTAATATGGTGGTTGTGCACTCTGCAGAATGGTGGAAGCTTGTTAGTGGCTCTGTGGTTGAAAATGTTAAGGAATTCATGGTAGTGCAAAGGGAGAATAGTCATAGGGTCAGTCTTGGGCTTCTTAGAGAGTTGCAAGAGTGCTTTCTCTATGTCAGCCATACTGGCAGTGAAAATCTTAATGGGTGATTGGCCTCTGGTTTTTCAGTTATAGTGCTGAAGTAAATTATAGGCATTAACAGGGATCTGGTGGATATCAGCAGTCTTATGAACATCTTTCTTAAAAATGTGGATATTTCCTGGAAACACCACACAGCAGTCATAAGTATTAATGAGCACTTAATGATTAGATAACCATGAGAGACCAAGCATAAAGTCATATGAGAGGTTCTCAATCTTATAGGCATAGACATTTTCTCAGAGGTGGCCAGTAACATTAACATTAAGTTTCATTATATTTTATATAGAATTGCCAGTGTCTCCATTAACATCTTCAAGCTTTTGAGGGGAGATTGGGATACACAGAAGTTTAAAATGGTTGATCATACAAAAGTGAATCATTATGTAATAACAGTAACCACTGTCTACTATAGCATTCATATTAAAAGAATAATTAACTACAGTAGGAACAAGGATTGCAGGAATAGTCATTTTCTTCTTAAAGGTCTTCCTATCTAACTTCAGTAGCTTCTGCACATGATTTCAGGCAGAAGCTAATCTTTTCCCAGGTCTGATTGGGTGTCTTTAAAGTCTTTACTCTCATTATTGTCATCAGAAGTGGCCTTTGGGGTTCAGATGTTTATGGATCATATGGGTGTGGATTTCAATGAAATGTAAGTGTTACAGTAGTTTACAGCTCTATGGTCAGACTTATCACAATTAATGTAAATGTTTTGTATGTGATGATTAGTTATAATAACAGCAGTCATATTAGAAATATGGAAGGCATTTATGTGAGGCATAAACTTCCAGTTTATAACATTCAAGTTAGATGAGTGGGTAGTAGCAGGCAGCAGAGCATTTGGAATGACAGGATTTCAGTGGAATTAATTCTGGATGGAATTGATCTGGGTGAGATTATTCTTAATTTTACAGAGCTCAGTGCAGTACTTATTATATGATAGAGGTTTATGAATGGAGATGGTCTGCTTCAGAAGATCCAGGTTAATGGCTTTCTTAAGTAGGGCTTTCTTAATGATATTGTCCCATAACTGCCCACCAGCTTCCAGGATATTTTGGTTAAACTTCAGAAGAAACACAGTGAGAGTATCATTTCTCTGATAAATGCTGTGAAGCCAGGTCAAGGCCTTTAAGATGACTGTGGGGTTGAAGAACAGGATGTTAAGTTAGTTAAAAATCTCATTAAAAGATAGCATGAGGTATGAATTAACCTTCATCCAAGAATGGAATCAGGTGGAAGCAGTTCCAGTGAGTCATAAGAAGATATATCATACTTGATCAATGAAGCTGCCAATTGTGGGACTATTAACACTGATTTTTACCATGACATTGAGTCATCAGGCAGGGTATTCAATGAGCTTTTCATCATTAAAGGTGGTCAAGGTAGTAAGTTTCTCTTTCAGATGTGTTATGAAGTCTTCCAGAAGAGCAGTCAAAGGATTTGAAGTTTCAGTGGGAGTATTAGTCTGATTAGTAAGAGACTGAACCTGGGCTGCAAGCTGTTGAACAAGATTTTAAAGTTCAGCTTTAAAGCTCTGAGAAGAGCTGCTGACTTCATGCAGGGGATTCATATTCATGGCAGTGGATTTGTAGGATTGATTGGATTCAGAGTCAGGGTCAGATGAACTGAGGGAAAATCTCATGAGATATTAGTATAAACCATCAGGACTTTCTTGCCTTTTGCTGACACATTATCTGGTTATATAGAATGGTTATATGAAGCTGATGTCCTGAGTGGACCTTTTACATTCTGAGTGGACCTTTCATCAGTGCTAAGTTAAATTGTTCAGATTTTTTAAAGAAGTCTATTATATATATGAGTCACATTTGGTACATGCAGATCATATTTAAAAGATTTAAAGTGATACAAAAATCTCTGAGAAGAGATTAAGAAGTAATTTCAAAATGTGATGGGCTAGATTCCTATTACAGATGAAATCTAGTTACACTATGTACAAAGTTGAAATCACTGAAGAAGAAAAGGAAAGAGAAAAGGAAAACATGAGATCATGTAATATAAGAGATTTTTGGGTGGAGAAACATTCTCCCAATCTAATAGTCAGGTAAACAGCAGCCTCTGATTGGCCAAAGGATTTACCAGCCCAGGGCCAGGAAATCCTGATTGGTCAGGTAAAATATTAGAGAAAGATCAGGCTAATTGTACAATCAGAGCTGCAAGGTTCAGATGAGCTATAAGATAGGGGTATAAGAGCACAGCCCTTCACACAATATTATCATTAACTTAATTAGCCCTTAATCAGTCAGCTCTAATGTCATATACATCTGGAGCCTTCACACTTCTTAGAGAATTAAGCTTATTTACATGATTTCATCTGACCCTACATTTGTCCTGTTGGCAAAGAAAGTAATCAGCAGGAAAGAAACTAGTAGAAAAGTAACTAAGAATTATAAAGTAAATAAAGAAGTCTTACTATTAGTATTCAGGTAGTAAGTTCATCTGAAAATTGCTATAAAAATTAATATAAAGATTAATATATTAATGTTAATAACTTTCAGCTGTCACACTGAGAGAGATTTAGCACTTTTAAAAAAATATTAATCTACTGATTAAATATCTTCCATTCTACCATTTTATAAAGAAAATTATAAATAATATGTAAAGGAAAAAGAACTTTTACATTTAAACTGCAGTACTAAAAGTACTGTAGAAGACAGCAGAGGCTGCTCTAATTTCTGAATTTAATAGTATATACTTTAAACTCTGTTTTATTACTCTTATTAGTCTTTTTGCATACTAATATAGAAATAATTAATGGTAAACCTGCTGGCTATTCATGTGAAGTGTGTAACAATTCAGCCTTATAATATGCAACTGGTGAGGAGACTCCAGGGAATCATAATGGGAAAGGAGGAATGATTATTAGGGTTAGAAGGAAGGGGGGGAAGAGACAGGCAGGTGGTTTTTTTTATTAAAGTTTTAAATTCTGAAAAAAAATTGATTACATCATAATTTAATAATCTTCTTATAGATTTTAACTGGTGGGTGTGCATATGTGGTACATAGGTGGTAATAAGTATTTCAATCACAAAACATGAAATTTTGCATTTGAGACATTTGCTCTTATAGTCTGCCGTACGAGAGGGACCTCAATAGGGGGTCACGTGGTCCGGGCTGCAACCTCTGGCCTTCGCGTCCACTGGCATTTGATCCAAACAATAGAAAACTTGAAGTGCATGGGATCCATGATATACCCATGGGTCTAAGCTATAATTGCTTGAATAGATAGATTGCTCGTGCAAAAGAGTCGTGGTTTTGTTTTGGCTCACCACACCAACCAACTTCCGCAGCACAATCACCACAACTCGACCAGGTCGACTGTCAGGGCTCCATCCCTAATTAGCTACTCAGATATCTCTCTCGTTGCTTCAAAATTGTCCATATGCAATGAGTTCAGATATTGCTCGCGGCCTGGAGGTATGCAGACGCTCTCTACCGTAAAAGAGAGAGGCTCACCAACTTCTATGGTGTGCACAGTACTATTTGTGTCTTCATTGACCAACCTACATTATCCCGTTGCTGATGTATAAATTTCACTTTCTCTTAGCCCGTCTGCGAGCTTCGCAATGAAGGCAAGCATCGTGTCGACAACCTCTCTTCTGACAAACTCCATGTCGATTTCATTGCCAGACTGCCCCCGGAGCTAGCGATCAAGATACTGGCCTGTCTCAAGCCATGGGATGTTTTCCTATTTAGATCAGTGTGTACTTTTTTCTTGTTTCTTGTATCCATGTATGTCTAACATCGTCATGCAGGTGTCGAACCGCTGGAAAGCACTCCTATCGTCTCCCGAAGTCTGTAGCAGCAGCTTCCGTTCCCACTTTCGAGACGAGGTGTTGGATACAACTGATCCGGAATGGCCACGGATGTTTCTAAGATGTACAAAACGCCTGTTAGCGGGGACTACCGGACGGCCATATAGCAAAGGATTTATCAAGGAGCCCGATCATTCAGGGATAGTCCGATACTGCGACGGCAAAATTGTCATACCACAGCCTGATGGTAATATCAAGTTATTATGGCTAGCCGATGGCCGGACCGCCTCATTTCACACGGAAAGTCCGGGTTTCGTACACTATGCTGCTATTTCCCAGACAGCCGTTGCCGCTATTACTGAGACTGGGTGAGATCTACCTCCTTTTGTCAGGTTATCTATTTTGGTGCTCTAGCTTACTTGACGGCACTCCGACTGCTTTAGGGATTGCTACGTTTGGAATTATAAATCTGGGGATAAGGGCATCACTCGCTTGCCCAATGCAGACTACTCTTCAGACCTTATTCTTGTCGAAGATACTGTTGCCTTGTGCGTAGGATCCAAACCAACAACTCTCATAACCTGGAATCTACGGTCAAAACAACCCACAGAGATTCAGCTTCCCTGTCGGCCTCTACACATACTTGTCAACCCAGAGAAAAAGACACTGGTGGTGATGCATCTTGTCGACGAAGATGGAATCCCTATTTTGCCTGAAGGACACTTCTCTGGTATTGTTGGGACCGAATATTTCATCCACGATATACCCGCAGCCCACAATAAAGCCACATATTTTATGCTACCCCCGGAACGGCCGAGTATTTACCTGTACTGGAATATATCCACCCAGAGCATGTGCATTCTCGCGATCGAGCGAGCAGTCCCGGATGCCGAAGAAGATTACTCCGGCCCGTTTGTACGCTATGTTTTATTTGTCTCCCATCACCAGGCTGGATCTGCCCGCATTTACCGAGAGCCTCCACAAATCGTGAATAAGAAATCCGAGTGCCGCTATTGGGAAGCCAGTAGTTTATTTCAGGATGTGATATTATATAACATCAACGACATTTTCGTCGTTGATTATGAGGAAGCTGTCTCCAATACGTCTGAAATTTCCGAGATTGAGCGAGCTATGGGAGGGGCTTTTTCGGCCCCGGAACTAGCAGAGCTCGAGTCATTACAACCATTGACAAGATTTATAGCAGGAGATGGGGTGGATAAGTCATTTGGGTTTGGTGATGGCACATTCTTCGGACTGGCAACTACTGACGGAATTTATTTTTGGTGTTTTGACGAGGACATCGCCCTCGCAGACGAGATACCGCAGTATGGGAAGATCCGCAGTGACAGGGCTTTGGCCCGCTCGTTGGAACGGAAGCAACTTCGGGCAGACAAGCCAGAGGTTCGAGAGGGTGAAAAGGTGGAAGCTTCCAATCAGGGGGCGGACTAGGAGGCGGAATTCAAAATCGAGAATGGAAATGGCTCGCGACCAATGCCGAAACGATTGGCAAATTGAACTACCTAGTCACCAACTTCTGTCTGATATGACCGGAAAGCCAGCTCCGATTTTCTTCATTCCGTTGCCTCAGCTTGGGTATGAACGATCCAGCCCCCAAGCAAGCCCTGTGAGCAATGTACACTTTGATAGAGGTGTATCCTCCTGTGCATTCGTAATGGCCGTCCTATATTTCCGAGCTACGCTGTAGTTGTTTTACACGCTGAAAAGAAACCGATTATGGTTTTTAAATGGGGGTCCGGGAGCCACAGTTAATGGGTATGGAGTTGGCGGCTAATACGCCAGGTGGTTGCTCTTTACTGAAGAGGCCTAGAGAAAGAGACACGGTGGTTTTTTTTAACCTCGATAACCAAGCAAAACAACAGCAGTTAACGACCGGGTGGAATTGAAATGCTCTTTCCTGTTTATATACATACCTCTCCTCGTGTACCCCCTTTTTTGTTTCCCCAGGTAATCAAAGCCAGCCCTTCCAGGAACTATGTACGCGTTATTTCTCCAAGATTTAAAGAAACAGTCAGGAAATATGAAAATTACTAGGCATTTTATTTTGTAATGGAAGCTTCGGAAGGCCACGTTTTAAAGGCTTAAGAAAGGGCACATAGTTTCCAACCGCACCCTTCCCATAACCAGTCATGTAACTACCTAGTTTGACAAGGCTGCAATTCCAGAAACGAAACCGCCTTGCACATCCCACCAAGAGCGCCCAGACTAAAAAAAAAATTCTCATCGATGTTGATTTGCCAATCACTCCGGATCCGTCCGGATCTAACTCTGCTCCATGACTCGTGCGAACCCTAGTTCGGCAGACGCTACGGGGGAACGAAACCAGGATGATTTGCGGGCAAGTTTGTTTCCGTTTGAGGCTGATGCTGCGGATTACAGGGGGATGGAAGCTGGAGGGGTTTAGAGGTCAGCTGGAGCCTGGGTGGGTGGGGGAAGTGAGAAATTTAGTTGTGAAGAAGTTGGGGATGTTGTAGTTGGGAGAGGAAAGGGGGCGGAGGAAGTGGCAGTGGGAAATAATCCGAGAAGAAGGCTGTTTGGTTTAACATCCCAGGCCATTTATGACTCAAAGTATTGTTAGTTACTATGTCTGCTGCACAAAATGTGCCTAAGCAGGTAGCCATATCACTCACTCACTGCATAATGTAGGAACGGTGATTTACATCAACAGAAGAACCACTGAACTGACCACCAACCTTACGTGCAGTACACACACAACAGATCGCTAGTTAAGGAATGAAGGGGGTGTAATATTTAAGCCACAAGATACATGCAGAATAAATCATCCCTCAACTACTTAGTTTGAAGAAACACGGCCCAAGCTCCCTGCTAAATAACTTAACAGCTGCATACATGCCCGACATGCATGATGAGAATGTGATTATTAATGCAGATAGGGATGGCAGTGCAAGGGTTTTACCTTTCTAAATAGATTAAATTTTTTTTTTCTTTTACATGTATCCTTGCTGAAGGGACGAGGATCAGATGAGTTGACGTCCTTAGTCGGCTTGATACGATCTCCATACTAAGTACCGGGATGTTCTATTCCTTTTCTGTATGCACGACATACTGGCATCTAGTAACTACCGAATGATTATTCAGTTGCCGAGGATGCCGACCCCATCCCGGGCTGTTTAGGTAATGATGGTGCGGTGGGGTGGGAAAACGTTTGTGGATGGATGGGATCATGGATGGATGGATGGATGGATGGATGGATGGATGGATGATGTTGGGTCTGGTGGCCCTGGAGACGGAAGGGTGTGGGGCGGCGGGCCGGGGCGTTTGTGCTTAATTTCGTGTGAAGAACTGCGCACTGTGGGGGTGGGTACGGTTAAAGTTAAGGGGGTTGGGGCTTTAATAAACCAAAGTTAGTTGCGGGATGACGCGCATAGACTAGATTAACTCTGCGAGGGAACTGTTGATCTTTGGAAGAGATTATGGAGAATGAGACGGACAAAATGACAATGATAATAAGAAGAAGAGTGGGAAGGAATGAAAAATGAGAAGGGAACTGGAGACTCGAGAGGTCAGCTTGCTAGGTCAGCTTGCTAACTCCCGGTCCTCAATGCAGATATCCGCTCTGTGTGTAATGTACAAGTACATGTACATGTATGTACATACATGTGCATAAATTCCCGTCTTTCTCATCAGAGCCCATGGAGCACTTAAACTACATATTTAGCCAGCTAGGGAACCGTCGAACCTCTTTCCTATCAGTTAATCAAGGAAAGCCGCAGCAAACTATTCCTCCGCATGAACCAACCCCCTCCCCCCTTAGCTATCTAATTGTACCTCCCGCCCCCCAAAAATAACACCCATCATCTAGTCACCTCACCCAATCGTCATCGAGCTTATTCTTGTCACCCCGTACCTACATCAAAAAATGAAAATGTAGTGGCAGGTAACACCACACTCTCCTTTCATACATACATAGATACTAGTAGCCAGGTACAAAAAAAAGTAACAAGGCATCTCCTGCCCTGTGCACTTTATGTAACTATAGTGGTTACAGTACAGCACAATGCATATTTCATTTATTTATTTTCCTGTTTTTTCTTTTTCTTTTTAGGTAGTAGGTAAGGTAGGCAGGCAGGTGGACACAGTAGCATTTTTTCCATTTGGGGGCTGGGCCCCCATGCTACCCTATGCTATGCACAATGCAGTAAGTAAAAAAGGGCCCCAAAAACAAAAAAGGAAAAAGAAAAGAGAAATCCTCCGCCAGTCCCATTTTGAATCAGGCTGGGGGTTTTTTAATTTTAAATAGGGTTTCTGGATTTTTTTCTCTTCTTGCTAGAAAGTTGATCTAACCACCCATGCATACCTAACTTCACCATATTTCCTTCAGAAGATGTAGATGTCGATAGAACGAAAGAATACTGTTACATACATACATAATTGATAGATTAATGGACCATGAAATAGCCCCTGAAATATGTAACTACACTCTGTACATACATAGATACAATAAATTTCTCCGGTGCTATGCTATGTTACCATACTATGTAATGCAGTGTACCTGAGATATCACATATGGATCTGGGTACCTACATCATCATCAACCTATATCTTCAACATCCTCGACCTCTCGCCTATCGACATATAAATAAACTGTATATATCGAACCAAGCACAGACCAACCAGTCAACTAGGTAGCCAGCGGGAACCCACATATGTGCGGAATACACATACGCATACACATCTATCCGCCAGCTACACGCGGACAAACGCCGCATTTGACTAAACGGCAATCGAAATGGGGAGTCGATAGGTAGGAAGAAGTAACTACTGGGAGGGAAGGATTGAATACAACTCTCTGCTATATTATATTAGGTTGTAGCTACATGGCTACAATTGCATAACTAGGAATAGGAATAGGAATAGGGGGTGTATGTCTGTCCTCCGGACTGCTTATGATACCTCCCCCCATCCCGTCCCATCAGATCTCCGATCTATGATATCTCTGGTTACGCAGCGTATGGCGGATGAGGTAGGAAGGGATGTATGTACGTGGGAGTGATTGGATGGAGGATTTAACTAGTAGTACTTGAAGATTATTCTCTTTGTTGCTGCTGAGTTTGCATTGCCATAAGTCAATTATCTATCTCCTAGCTAACTGCTAACTAACTACCTCTCGGTCAGAAGCAGGCGATGGGGCTTTAGCAAAGGGACCACTGGGCTTGCAGCTACTCAAGGTGACTGACTGAGGCTTCAGACACCTTGTCCTGGAAGATATTATAGTCTGTCTGCTTTCTTTCTTGCTTTGACAAGTAGGGAGTATGTAGTTAAATAATCCAGAAGAGAGAAGAAGCTCAGTTGTACAGCAGGATAAATACCTAGCTGTAGGGTTCAACTCCTTCAAACACGAGGTTGATAGGTATAGGAGGATGGATATATTGCCTACCTACCTAGTTACCTATACATGCATACCATAGTTCAACATTGCGCCCACGCTCTCTCCTATTTTCCAGCGCATCCTCACACCCATACTATATACCTCCTTACCCACCACGCATCCCACTCCCACTTCCAATCTCAACCCAAGAGAACAAACTAGTTAGTTAAGCAATCCAGCCCAGTATAATCCATCGCCACGCAACGCAACGCAACGCGTCCGGCCCCCTCCCCTCCCCCTCCCCCTCCCTCTCCCTCTCGCCGCGCGGTCGGATCACTCAACCGAGCGAACAAGATAAAGCCAGAAAGAACCCACCCACCCTCACTCTCCTCTCTCCCCCAATCTATTCCGGTCCCAGGCAACCTTAACCTTTTACTTTCACTTACTTCTTTTTTATCAAGAGGACGCAACCACTGTGACGTGACGTGACACAGCAAATAGCCAAGCGGAGTGAGTGGTGGTACGGAATAAAAGCAAAAAGCAAAAAGAAAAAAGAAAATTGCCCGTGCTTGTCGGTAACTAGGCATGGAAAGTAAGTACTCCGTAGGTAACTACACACATGTACATGTAGATGCCGTTTTGCCGATAGTTAACTACGGCTTCTCCCTTTTTTTGGTTGCGAATATTTAGGAAAACAACTTTAAAAAAACGGACTATGTTCGAGGGTTAGAGGGGAGAGGGAGTAACGGATGAAGTAGGCCTAGAATGGATTTTTCACGGTGCACAGCCCTTGGAAAGGTAAGAAACATACAAAGAAAGAAAGTGGAAAGAGGACCGTTTCATGGTTGTGGTAACTAAGACGCCCCAGGGCGCCACAACCCGGGGTCAGATAATTCAGTTAGTAGTTATGGGAGCGGGGAGAGCCTAGCGGGGTGTTGGGTCTGTGAGGGTTTTGTGGGGTAGATCAAGTACTCAGGAAGTTTGAAGAAGCATCCTTTCTTGCCTAGGATTAGGTGAAGGGAGGAGTAATGATGAGTTAGTAAGGGGTGTTTTATCGCGGTGTCTGCGCACATTAGGTTGGAATCAGAGGTGAAGATAGGGGGTGCTCAATCTTATCCCATGCGCGGGCCTCATGTCGCTATGCGATCGCGATTTGATTCGAGGACAGCCACAGCGCGTGTAGACGAACTCCTGTGAGGGTAACTAGACAGAAAGAAGGCCACGGCGCCGGTGCTGAAAGAGACCAAAATATCTCCTCCGTACCGAATCAGGAGGTCGGAATTGAGCGCCGCTGACGGGGCGGCAAGTGTGGTATCCAAGGAAAGGCAGCAGAAACAAGGATGTATTCCTCGAAACGAGGTAACAATCATATCTCCGTTATTATTGTACGCCCCCAGCCATATTAAAGTGACCTGCAGGCTGATGAAATATCTGGGGCTGGAGCCTTTTTTTGTCAAGGCCTCAGCAAGAAACCGACAAGGATACCCTGCATCTCTGTGAACTCACAACCACCGCTGCGCCCACTAGTCGAGTGATCAGTGATCACTCGTGCCTTGCCGTGCAGAGTACATGCACGTATGTATGTATGAAGGAGTCCGTGAGCGAGTGGGACAAGAAAAAGCATCTGTTGACCTTCGGGTGATGTACCACTGCCCCCACCGCCCATGCGCCTAGGCAAGAACCAGCATGAGCAGCGTCATATTCATCGGCCATTTTCACCTTGCATCGGGAGCTCATGCATGATGAATCCAGAATGACGGCCGGTGATAGGACAGAGACGCAAATAGGCTAACAAGGAACCAAGGACGTATTTTCCTTTTTCTGTCAGCCCAAGGAAAATTGGTGAGCAAGAAGCCAGCCTCTCGCGGGCAGAGCCACGCAAGTTCCGAATGGAAAATAATAAATAATAATAAAAAATAAAAATAAAAAAGAAAAAGAAAAAGAAAAAGAAAACAGGGTTCAGCTATGGCCATGTATGTTGATGTGATGGGCGATTCTTCGAGGGAGTTAGGGATATTCCGAGCGCCAGCTGGGCTGTCGACAGCTGCGGCAAGTCGGCAACCCTGTCTATATCTGCGGCAGATAATAACCCGTTCGAATCATCTGACAATAGTCTGGATTGATCCCTCCCGTCGCTCCCGCTGGAAATCCAACCCAGTCGCCTTGTCCAATCACGGTGCGTAGGGGCCGCCGTTTCGTTACCAGAACCGCCCAAAAACAGCAGCATCTGGAGGTATTTTGCCTTTTGCTTTGTTTCCTGTTACCGCATCTTTTGGGGGTGAACAAGAGGCGATCGCCATACGGTTCGTGTTATTGAAGGGGAAAAGAAAGCAACGGAAAAAGAAACTACAACGCATCGGCCAGTTAAATGGCGGGGTGGCCCTCCCTGTCCTCGGTGTCTGGAGTCGTTTGTCTGCCAGCGGCCAGTCCTTTTAACCCCTCCTTTTGGCATCGCTTTTGACTTTGGCTACCCCCCTCTTCCCTGTTGGCTGCCCGCCAGGCTTTTCCTTGGGAGAAACCAAACCAGACTTGAAGCAACCTTCCCCCCCTCCATCTGGTGATCCAGTGACCCAGTGACCCCAGTTGCAGAGTCCAATCCAATAGCTGCCTGCCGCCTGCTTTTCTTCCCCAGATTCGAAGAGCACTGCGCGTCTCCTTGCTTTTCGCATCCCGACGGCCTCTTGTCTCTGCCCACCGCTCCCGGCCTATCATCGGCTACAGGTGAAAGGGATACTGGATTCCAAGGATTCTTCCGCCGTGCTTACTCGATTGGGGTGGTTCTGCCGGGCCCGAGACGCAAAGGTCTGCCGCAGCGGCTCCATACTACTACTATTCTCGCGCCAGGTGATGAGCAGAAAAGAAGAGGATCAAGAAAGCGAGGAAGTTTAAATAGTAGGTACTAGTAAGGCGGGAAGGAAACGCATACAACAGCAGACAAGCAACAACAGACAGACAGAAGACAGGCCAGGAGGAAAGGATACATAACAGCTCTCCTCTCCTCTCCGTCCAAGCCCTACCCGCAAGCCCTTGCCCTTGCCCTAACTGCCCGATCGAGCAGCGGCTGACTCAGCGTCGCAGAGCCGCAAGCTCAGCTGACTGCAGAACCGTACCGTATATACCATACGATACGATACGATACGATACACGCCTTACCGCGCCTGTCCCCAGCGTAATACGGTATCCCGTACGCGGGCATTACATCGCATCGTCATCACCAACCTCAACCTCGCCGTCTTCTCCTCCTCAGCAGCAATCATCTCGCCTCCACGCCGCCATCCCCATCGCCCTCGTCGCCCGTTTGTCCGTCTCTCTCTGGCGCGTATCGCCTGTGCTCTGCGCTGTCTGCCCCGCTGCCGCTGCTGCTGTCTGCGCAGCCCGGTGCCGCGCCTCTGTCTCCGCCTGCCACCCGCACCCGCGCACCGTTGGAAGGATCTTCGCTTGCGTCGCGTCGTGTGCATCGCCAACTCATCACCCGCCACCAAAACACTCCCTCGCCGGCCCTCTCTCCCTCTCCCTGCACGGCTCCTCCACTCCACCGCCCGAGTCCCGTCCTGTGCCTGTGTGGCTCGCCATTCGTCCCTCGCTGCCCCCACCCCGGTCCCCGCCGTCGCGGCTGTCTGACCCAACCGCCGCCGCGCTTTGCGGTTGACCGTCAAGCGCTGCTCGCTTCCTTCGCTCCCGTCGATCCTTGGCCCGCTCCTCTTGCACCACCATAGCTTCTCCTCCCCGTGGCCCGCCATGTATACCACTTCTCACCCTGCCTCCGCTCCGATAAACGGCATGGGTTCCGATCTGATCGATGGGTCAGGGACCATCAACCCTGCCGCCTTGAACACGCCAGGTATTATCCCTCCTCCCTTGTCGCGACCCCCCCCTTGTCCTCGTCTTGTTTCCTGTCGCATTCCTCCTGTCGTCTTGGAAACAACTTTCTTTCTCTATCTGATTAGTCCGCTGCGATGGCTGTTGTTGTCGCCAGGCCCTTCTCATCCGATACTGACCATGTCTTCAGTCACCCTCGCACAGTCTTCCCTTGCTGCCCCCTCCGCCCCAAACACCAACACCAACGCCAACGCCAGTCCAAGAGGAATCAAACGAAGTAGGTCGACAGAACGACATGATCAGCCTGCAGAGGGCGAAGTGGAAGATGGTATGCTCCTGTTTCCTTGTTGTCGTATTCCCCGCTAGCGTTATCTTCCCTAACCACCACAGTCCCAGACGAGCAAGGCCGTCGCAAACGAGGTCGACCCCCCAAGACGCCCAAAATGTCCACAGCATCTCACCCTGCCCCATCAACGGCGTCGCAGCGATCCAAACAGTCCCCCGCTCAACCCCAGGTTTCACATCTCCCCGCCCAACATATCCAACATGCCGCCGTCGCACCCCAGACATCCCCGCCACCCAAAACCACGCCTACCAAGCCAGTGGTCAAAGCGCTCCCCACGGTTAGAGATCACACCACGGACCAGCTAGGAGCAGATGGAGATGAGTATTTGCCCAAGGAATTTGACGAGAATGGCGAGAAGAAAGTCGACGCGATGGGATACCCACAGGATAAGCGCAAGTACAAGTGCCGGACATTTTGCGTACCAAACCGCGGGGACAAACTATTCATGTTAGCAACAGAATGCGCCAGGGTGCTGGGATATCGAGATTCGTATCTTCTTTTCACCAAGAACCGATCTCTCTACAAGATCATCGCAACCCAAACAGAGAAGGATTCTTTGATTCAACAGGATATCCTCCCCTACTCGTACCGTTCTCGACAGATCGCCATCGTAACCGCGAAGTCCATGTTTCGACAGTTTGGAAGCAGAGTGATTGTAGATGGGCGTCGCGTTAGGGATGACTATTGGGAGAGCAAGGCGCGAAAACAAGGTTTCACCGAGGAGGACCTAGCAGGCGAGAAACGACCAGGAGCTGCCAAAGCCAGAGATGCTGCTGCTGCAGAGGCCGCCAATGCGGGACTAGTACCAAGTTTGGGTCAAAGCGACATTATCTACAGCAATGGTCCTCATATCGATGGCATCCCCCCGGATATGCCTCCACACCCGGCAAACCTAACTCCTCTTCCCATGATACATCTAGCGCCAGCGGATGATCCACGGATGCGGGAATTCAACAGCATGCCTCGACCCAGACAGGAGATGGCTCCTTCGGCATTCCAGGATAGAACACAGCCCAGTACTGCCGCGGAGATCATGAACCATGCGACGCACACAGCTGATTTCAGCAAGATCTTGAATCAGCAACGGGGTTATCGATCCAAAGGGCTAGACGAGCACTGGAATAGAAAACGTGAAGCCCCTGCCACCAACAGTCAATCTCCGCCTGGCCAGGTCGAGCCCGCCCCAGCAAGCGCACAGTCGTTGCAGTCGCCACAGCTAACCTCTGGCATGCTTAACCAGCACCCAGGCGTTCTGTCGCATCCGCAAATGATGACTCCTCAACAATCATATTCCCAAACCTCCCATCAACCAACTCCCATTTCCCAATCCCCGCTACGTGGAATGCCCCAGGGAATGCGCCCCGACCAGCTCCAACATCGTTCGTCAAACATATCCCTCGCATCCGCCGGCACGAGCCAAGCTTCCCCATACCCCTATTCCCAAACACCTCAACAACTGTGGGGCCAGCCACCTCCGCAACCCCAACCATCTCCTCTCTCGGCTTCCCACACGGTCGGTATGTCACAATATCCTCCACAACTACACCAACAGCAGCAATCTCCTTCACCACATCTGCATAATACCCCACCACATCACCCCTCACAATCTCCACGCCATCAACACCGCGCTCCACCGTCACAGCTTCACTCACAGCCACCGCCACAACAGCAGCAGCAGAACCTCAGCGCCATGGGCTACCCGGGCGTTTCGGCCGCCGCATATTCTAACATGGCTGCTGTCCGTGGGATGTACCCATCATCTCAGGGTCCTGCTGGTTCGCAGCAGTTCATGCCCGCCGCGCACCAGCAACCCGGCATGGGCATGGCTACCAGTGCGGCCCTACCTGGCTGGCCCAGCACCACAGCAGGAGGGCCGCTGCCTCAAGGACCCACGGGCCAACCCCAAGGAGGTTGGCAATATTGACGGGATGACTGACTGGTAGTTGCATTTTTTTTTCTTGTGCAGGTTTTTTTCGTTGTTAATGGTTCTTACTTATTCTTATTGGCTTTTGTTTTCATACCTTTGTTCGAGTCTGGATCCCCTGATACCTCTACGCGATAAATGCAGTATAGATGTCATAATCTCTTCTTCTTCAACTTTGTTTTGGCTATTGGTTTGGTTTGGTTTTTCTATTCAGTTTTGCGGCAACTACTACCACTCACTACCCTCTTTTTAATAAATTCATATTCTTACTGTTTATTTTATTATCCATTAACTTTTTTTTATTAAATTTATATTTTGCAAGGAAAGCATGTCTATGTTCTATACCTACCTACATACCCCCTTATTTCTATTTTTCATCTATTTGCCTTTAAAATCACAGTTTACTTTTATTATCTATATGTTTATTATTATGTTACTGCTTTGTTGATTTGAAATATTTTTTTATCTCCTCACCTCCCTTTTTTCATCTTTTATCATTATTATAGGCTAGGCTGGGTTTTATTACTGTATAATCTCTTATATTATTTCTAGGCTTATTTAATTTAATTTTTTTATTATTACTTGACTCTTATATTATTTTAACTCTAATTTACTTCTTTTTCTTCTTTATCTTTTATTTAACTTGTTTCCCCCAGTAGCTAGGGAAGGGGTTTAGTGTATAGGCATAGGCATAGGCACATAGGTATAAATGTCTGTTGATACCTAGTCTGTTAATGAAACTAAGCGCGCGTTGCATGGCTTAATTTTGGAAGAAAATTAACAATAATATTATATATATCTCAGGCTTATAAGCTTGCTAATGGACAGACGTTATCATGTAGTAGGTAAGTAGGTAGGTAATAAAATGTTTTAAAAAATGAGAAAGGGAGAAAAGAGAAAATAAACCTATGCAGATTAAAAGGTAATACAGAGAGAGGAGGGAGGGTTGAGAAAGGGTGGCAGCAATCAGCCTAGTTATAATAAAAATGGGAAAAAGGAAATGGATAGAAAGTTTGCTGATGCTGGCTGGGTATTATTAAAAGTAATATAAGAGCATTAAAGTAGTAAGTAGTAGGTATGAAGAAGAAAAAAAAAACTGAAGAGTAGGAAAAGGGGGGGGGGGACGTGCTGGCATAGCAGTCAGAAGTTCGACCAGCTCAAAAAGACAATAAAAATAGCCGTGACCATGGCCATCATTTGGAAAACCGGGTGTTGTCCAAAATTCCCATTTTCCGCATGTCATATACAAAAAAAAAGAAAAAGAAAGAATCCAAGACGGAAAAGAGTCTCGCGGCGAAAAGAGAGAAGAGAGTTAAAAGGGTGGAATGTACATATGTATATGGCAGAAATGAAGACATGACAAAAGGATGCCTAGCAGTAGGAGTGAAACAACACGTAACATTCAAAATCAACTCAAGCTGGGTATATTAAAAGAATTAAACAATAAGATAGTAAGCGGAATATATTCCAGTCAGATCAGGCGAAGAGGTGAGGGGGAGCTATTATGATTATATATGGCGTATGTAGTTCAGTCGTGAAGGCGCTGTTGGTAAAGAGAAGACGTATTGCACAGGTATGTTAAAAATCGCTTGGGGTTTGGTTGGTGAATGTGTAGGTCTTGGGTTTTTGCGGGAGCTGTTGGGCCGCGTGTCTATGGGCTTCCTGTTGTTTTGGGAACTCTTGAATTAGAAATTCCGTCACTTTTTGGGAACCTGGTGTGGAGCCATCTGACGGCGGAGGTGTGCTGGAGCTCTTGATAGTACATTGTGGTGATTCGCTTTGGCTTGCCAGATTATCCACGATAGGGGCATTTAATTGATCCAGCGACTCCTCGTAGGTGATGGGAGAAATATGGGTAGGCTGCGGCATATGGATCGTTGGCTGTAAATGCGAAGTTTCAGGAGACGACAACGAAGTATTGTCAGGCCAGAGGCCGTTATTAATCGGGCCAATTGGGACAGAGAGCGAGTAGTCCTGGAACGTCGTATTCTGGGAGGGCGCAGACATTGGCATCCCTAATGTTTGATACTGGAAATTCGATAGGATTCCTGGGTGTAGCGGAGTAGTGGGTGGCGATTCGATATGCAATTGCATAGGTTGCGATGCTGGGAAAAAACGTGAACAACCCATGTCATCCGTTGGTGATATGCAGTATTGAGTATCATTAGGCGTTGGCGGAAGGAGGGCTTGGAGATCTTCTGGCGTTAAGGGAGTTGGTGGAGCTAGGGCTGTTGACACAAGGCCCGGCACTCTTGTCATCGGGTCAGCGGTGGTAGCACTAGCGGCGTTGAAACGATTGGCTTCCGCAAATGTTGTCATGCCAAGCGGGGACCGCAGAGCAGCGGAAACCTTCCGAATACCCGGGTATCGAGAAGTATGGTTTGGACTGAGATTCTGTGTTGACTTTGCGTGTCGAATGACATGGCCCGCTCCCATACCTGAAATCCTGGTGGTGGGAGACATCGATGAAGGTCCGAAAGAGCGAGCAAGGCCAGAGGTTCCGATGGCCGCAGGTCGAGGCCTTTTTCGACGAGCCGCAAGATCAACTTCTTTTTCAGGATACCGCCAATTTGTGTCGGATTCAACATGATGGGCCATCCGGGCGAATTGATTTAAATGCGCTGCGTGGAGTTGCGGAGAAGTGCCTACCACGCTGTTTAGGTCGGCGTGGAAAAGCGATTCAGCGAGCTCAGACCGTTCGGATGAGTAAGATCCTCGTCGAACATCGTCATGGAACATGGGAGATTGCAGGGAACCGTAGGAGATGGGTTGGAATGCATCATTAGGATGTTGATTGTTGGATTGGTGTTTGCCCATAAAGTTTGACACCTGCGCTTCCCATCCATCTGACTCGGGGCCATATTGAATATTGGAAAAATCCTGGTGTTCCCGGACCCGTATCTCGACGGGATGGTCTGTAGGACCCAATTGCTGCCCATTCACATGGGTGAAATCGAAATTGGCTTCCGGACTTTGTGACGTGGCCCAAGTGGCTGAGACATCCTCATTCCCGTTCCATCCATGGAATGCGGAAGTGAGGGCGCTGATATGTTCATTGACCAGTGGGGAATGAGAGGGATGGTCATCGATATCCGAGTCTCGACGTTTGACTGGTGTTATATCTTCCCCTGGATGCCTGAACTGCACATGGGCTGCCATACTCGACTCAATGGGTCCTTGTAAGGAGGTGACGGTTTCAGATTGAGTTGTGGCTGTGGATTCCGGTTGCTCTTCCGGTTGATGAGGGCTGGCGGGGCTTTCTGACGGCGAAGTAGCAGTTTGCTCCTGGGTCGGCGTCGACGACGATTCGGTACGTTCTGGTTGTTCTTCTTCTGGGGATCCTTCCGATTGCGAAGCTTGGTTATTTTTCCACTGTTCGTTGTTCTCACTAGCCTGCATTCTCTCAAATTCCTGTTGCCGTTTCTGCTGCTTTGCCTTTGCGCGTCGGTTCTGGAACCAATTCTATAAAACATGATTAGCCATCTCTCCAACCATCCCGTGTAAGAATTTGGTGACATAATCATACAGCAACTCGGGGCAAAGTTAGGTTGGTCTGGGCGGCCAATTGACGCTTGACGTTGCTGTTTGGCTTCGGGTGGGCCTGGAACTGGGCTTCAAGAGTATCGACCTGCTCCTTGGTCAAGCGTGGTCGTGACAAATTCTCCGCGTATTCCTCATATTCTTCGAGCGCGGCAGCTTGGTGGTAGAAATCTGCGAGGTCGATCGGGGCGTGGGGGAGTAGATAAGTATCAATTGGATGGCCCATGTGCGGATGCCGGATCGGGACCCCATAGCCCATCGGCTGGTCGACGGGAATTGCAGCATGGCCATTGAAGGGGAAGGGGTGGTGGAGGTAGCTCATGGTGTCGGGCGGTGTGTGTATGCGTGTGTATAGAAAGGGACGCGGCGATGTGACCGAAGCTCAGAAGGCAGAGTCGGGGAAGCTGCACTGCAGGCAGCCGTGGAAGTCGAGCTATTTCATCGGGGTGTGTAGTATGGACAGCTATGCGGTGGAGGGTGGAGTGGTGTGGTGGACAGGAAATATATGAAGGAGTGACAGACGGCGAGGTGAGACCGGAGGGCCAGGACAATAAGGAGCGACGAGGACAGAGCCGAGACGGGAAAAACAAAGGAGTGACAGGCGTAGGAAATCAAAGGAATGACATCAAGACAGACAGAAGATCACAGAGGAGAAGATCAAGGAGAGACGAGACAGCCGACGAGGCAGCGGAGAGCGGTCGTCGGTCGTCGGTGGAGGTCAACTCAACTTGAGGAGATGGAGATCCGTGGATGGGGTGGTGCACCAGACCCCGTGACCGTAACGACGGCGTATGTAACAATACACGGCCAGGTACACGACCGTCACGCACGGCTGGGTGCCACCAGGGGCAAAGCGCGGGTACCAGCCAGGTCTTTGATTGGCATGCCCGTATATAAAATACCGAACAATACCAGCACTACCAGGCACGAAAGACGTCGATCTATGGGGCGCCATGCGTCTGTGGATAAACCCGCCGAGAATTCCAGGGTTGCAGCAAGCGTAGAAGTTAGCTCGGTGGTATCATATCATCGTATGGGAGCTTATTAGGCTGTGTATCGTGAGAGGATGATGGCCAGGCATTCCGTCTCCGGCTGTCTCCCCCTGGCTCTGGATGTATTTCTGTATCGGCGCCGTAGATGCTCGCCACCGCAGAGCTCATGCCTGTCCGATGTGCCTCGACCGCTGCTGGCACACAAGATGCGCCCTCCAGCGCTCCCATTGGCCGTGGCGGGCACACACGCTGCGTGGCCAGGCACTCAGTCAACACGGGAGGCTGCTCCCTGTCTTGCAAAATAGGCTGAGATTGTTGATCATGATGACTCCATGGGTGGGCTTGGCTTATGGATCTCTCGCCCGCTTTGCTTGCTCAGGTGACCCCATTGTGGGCTTCCAAGGTTCAAGGCATCTCAAAGCTCAGATATGCTTCCCGTGCCCGACGCCTGGGGTCTGGGAGCTTGGACGACTGCGCTTGCTGGGATAGCATGTCAATCTCTGGGCACCATGCTCATACTGCATGCTCCACGGGTAGGAACAAGACACGAGGACTGCGCAGTGAGAGAGAGACATAATCTCTTAAGCCCCCCCCAGCTAGCTTTCAATCCTCCATGTTTGTTTTCGGCCTGCATTCCGACTCTCCCGTTGCAATTATCGCGCCGGCCTGTCCGGGATGCTCCAGCAATGGCGGGCATTCTTGTGGTCTCACCGTCTCAGCAGTTGATTGCCGAAGCCCCCGAGCGGCAATGTTACTGATCTCCACGAACCCAAAACCACACCACACAAGCCTGAAGCTGTGATAGGCCGCCAGAGAAGCAGTTCCTGAAGAAATGCCTGTGATGCTCCTAGTATTTCCCCGTTGACAGTTTGACGGCGCCAAAGTATCACTGGCTCCGAAGATCCTCCTGCTCAAGCCAAATTGTTCCTGCATTAGACGGTGTCGTGCGTCCTGCAACGTTATGTAAGCGGCGGCTGTATTTACAATACGGGCTGGCGGTCTTATTGGGATATTCAACTGGCGGCGCTGGCTGTCTGTTGCGTTTCGCGGCTGGCTGAGGGCTGCTGGCCGTTCTCTGAAATCTCCTGTCATTGGCGGATGGGGAGCCATTTGGAAATTGGTCAAATCGCTGGGAAAACAGGGGGGGATATTCTCCCAGCATGCAACCATGTGGAATCTGCTTGATGAGATATCAGTCATATCACCAACCACTACCAGGCGGAAAAGCATAACATCCTGCTGTTAGACGTGGAAGTCTGAAAAATCTCCCACGGGCCACAGGGCATGCATGGCTTTTCCTTGCGCCTTGTTGGACACGTACTCGAAACTTTGTGCGAGCAGGCATGTATGTAACCTAACGTGAACAACGTTCAACGCGAGCTCTGGACAGGAGATACGATACATCCATGACAATAATTCACCCTTGCGAAATGGCCCACGACCCAGCAAAATGTGCACCATCTGTCATACTGCCAATCTCGTGCTAATGCAACACAGCATGCTCCCAAGCAGGCAGTCAGCCAGGCACTCAATGCTGTAGCACCTCGCCTCGAGTCCTTGGCTCCTTGCAGGCCGAGGACCCAATACCATGAACGAGCAAGGGATACATACATACAGATGCCCATGCAGGATGGTGGTACGCTTTCACGTCCGATCGACTGCCATCTGCGATTTCCCACTAAACATCCTGTGTATCGTTGGCAGGGATGGAGCTTTGGAGTTGGCATACGGACGCCCTCTTTATGGCCCGACGGCAGCATTCCCGTTGGTCGCCAAGCTGAGAGCTCCCGGGCTGCCAACTTTTGTTGTGTCCTCGACTCCTCGGGGATGAATTGTATCTCAATGGAGCAATTTGTTATGGCTGCCAGACAGACAGCCGAACTATCCCCGTTCATTCAGTACGATATCGGACGCATCTGTGTACCGTAACTTACACCCCGTACTGGAAATACACACGTCCAGCTCCAGCTCCCCCACTCGGTCAAAACCTTGATGAGATAGCTAAGGTTAAACATTTGTCAACACCGCTCCGCTCCCAGGTTTTGGCAGCCTTTTTTTGCTTTTTGGTGTTTTAGCTTCGTGTTCCTGGCGTTCCCGCTGTCCCCCGCTAGGGCCTCTACTGGCCAGTCAGCGCCGACAGTGGACACCAGAGGTTAGCTTCAAGGCTGGAGACGGCGCCAACACAGCGATCTGCTGGGACTCGTGTCCAGGATTCCAAACCCAAGAGCCGCCAGTCACCACCAGTCAGCATCGTGCTGGAGGAGTTTTTATCTTCCGAAAGGATGAGTTCCTTCTTGCTGGCTGATCGCCATGACACCAACTGTTAATCCCAACATGAAAGCGCCCACGTGGGCGATTTCCAATATGGATGGATCTCCATTCTTGATGAAAATCATAAGCACCAAAAAATGGGGGCGAATTACGTGGGGATCTTATCTGGCTTCCTTGATACCACCTTCCCGACAACCTGACATAAGGACCAGGATCATAGTAATATCATCAAGGATTGCTTCGCACCAGAAAAAAAACCCCAAGCAAACGAACATATCACCTTTTTCCTCTCTTTTCTCCACACAAGCAGCCCCCCAAGCCTACATCAATACATATCCTGCGACCCATGGGGTTCACCTCGCATCGTCATTCGTGTCCATTCAATGCCCATTACTACCATGCCGGGCCGATGACGCATGCTAGTTTCATGACGATGCGCCAGGAGGCGGATATCGTAGCCTCCCCATGGGCTCATTTTGCCAGACGCTCACTCGCTGACAACAGGGTGGACCAAGTTTGGCCCAGCGACGGAGCTATCCAAGTTTCATACTGAACTAAAAGAGAGGTATGTGAAATGCTAAAAAGCTCCTCTTTGACAGGTATTTTTGAGGGAGTTCTCCAGTTTTGGGGACCTTGGGGTGAAACATCCCCATTGCTGGAGGCTGGGGCGAAGAGGTAACTTGCGTGGCCATGAAGTTGAACGGAGGCATTTTTTAACAAGGTTGATAAAAGCTACTCCTGCCAAGATGAACCTCAACAGAATCTGTTCTTCTTGCGCTCTTGGCAAGGAACCTTCACTGATCAGTGATCACTGATGCCGTTGGACCCTTGCTGATGTTGTGTGGAGATAACTACATATCTCCCCCATTTCCATTCCTACGTAAGTTCCCCAACACATTAATCAGCCAAGCACTCCTACATGGGACAACTTCATGAAAAATATGTTCTATCAGCATCATCATGGGCCTTCACCAGACCTCAACTGGTTAACATTAACAACACCGCCGATCATGGTCATTATTCCATGAGCATGATGCTCACAACCACATGGCCAGCACGTACCTACCCGAATATCATCATGGTTCCTCCCTGGACCCGGTCTTATGTCTTGCCTGGGCGCCCCACATTATTTCCATACTCCAGATACAAGCGGCCAGTTAGTTAATTGGTAACCATGACACTGGGACCGGGGACATGGGGCCCAGCCGCAGCGCCCGGGATGTTGAAATTGATCTTGGGATGGGAATGGGAAAACCAATCGATGGGAACACGCATCATTCACTTGATTTGAATCCCCCCATGTATGATGGATGGATGACTCGAGAATGCCAAGTTCAGAGTATCAAGTTCCAAAGAACCACCAGACTATTATGGCAGACAGGCTATCTTGTTTGTTTACACCACAGCTTATTGTGCCTGACACCATATTAACCAGGTATGCACATACACACACACCATCCCTTGCCCAGGCACATATCTAGGCTCTTACATTGCGCAATTGCTCCCATCCCTATCATAAAAGTGGGTATGCGGGAGGAGCTATGGTCACTTTCTATTACTTCTTTGCCCCCTGTATATGCATATGCCACAGTGCAATTTCAAAACATGCAGGAGAAGCAGGCATGTTAATTTTTTGTTTTTGTTTTTGCTTTTTATCTTGTTTTTTTGTGGTCAATTAGTTTTCTTGCACTCTGTTTACAGCAATAGAGGTTGAAGTGGTGAAAGGCATTCTATTTTCCTCCTTGCCTCGGAAGGCGGGATGCTTTTAAGGTCATTAGTTAACTTAACTTATCCAAAGGCAAAGAAGACATTGCTTCCTCTATCAACCTGCCTGCCTGTATACATATATGATACCTACCTACCTATTCTTCATGAAATCTAACACCCTGTTGTTTATCATTATCAGACAACACACCACCACATTGAGACCGACTCATACAAAACAACATCTGCAGAACAAGCAAGAGGATTTCATGATCTCAGACTACTATCCTGTTATCTATCTATGTCTAGAATCATGAATGCAGACGCTTTGCGATTCATCTTGCGTTGGAATTAGTATGGCGTCGATGGCTGGCTGGGGTTTATTTAACTGTGTGTTGGAAAGTTGAAAATAGGGGGGGCATGAGGGATGGGCATTGTAAGCTCAAATAATGTATGTTCAAGCTCCTCCCTTCTTATCTTCTCTAGACTGGCAGCAGGATTAGCTTTTCTGATATGGTGTTGGTTTCGTAGAGCTGAACAAACCCTTTCAGAAGAGCAGAGGCGAGTTATTTGAATGAAAACAAAAACAACTGTCTGTGGGGACAATGAGGAGGTGGCGAATTTTATAGAGTCCTAGCAAAGGAGAGAGATCTCACCTCTCTCCGAAAATGTTTGAAATCCTTTTAAAACAAACGTCTAGGTTAAAATTGTGGTTAGCTGGGTGAGAGAATAAGGGGGATGGGGCATCTCCGTTTCCTCACACAAACCGATCAGCTATTTACATAGCTCATCCTTGTTCTTGCAACATGAGGATTAAACAGCTACCCTTGAGAAACACAAGTTACCAGAAACACCGTACGACACTGGATAATAACCTCGTCCCTTCCCCTTGGTATAAGGCCCCTGAGGGATACACATATCTACTACCTATGGCAGCACAACATGGCGGAGCTCGGACTATGGCGGTTTCATTCAATCCATTCATTGATGGCCAGCTCTATGTAACGAGCGAGGATGGTTTGGGTTCGAGCTTGCGCTTGAAACCCGGCTGTCTTCGCCCGGTTTGGTGTAACCAACCCGAGGAGGATTTTGGCTGCGTTCATGGACCAGGGACTGGCAGGGAGAGCATGGGAGTCAGGGGTAAGGGGAGCAACGTGTGTGGAACGGATATGGGCAGCGGGCCAAGGTCCTGATCTATCATCCAAACGGGTAGGTAGGTATGTAGGTAGGCAAACGAACACGCATGTATGGATGATGCGGGGACCCGAATGCTGTGCGTGCAATTAGCGCCGATGCCATGGGGTGGGTGTTGTGGTGGAAACCAGAATTAAAAGGAAAAAAGAAAAAAAAGCAAAGGAGTGAGGGAGAAAGGGAATGAAGAATGAGCAATGAGGAATTAAACCGCTTAGTGTCACGCAGGATGTGAAGCTCGATCGTTGTAAAACGGTGTTGAAGATTTGGAATCTGCCCGGACGGCCACGCGACGATGAGACATATTCCATCTATCTATCCATCTCTTTTCTATATTGAGTACGCCCATGTATATGCATAATAACAGTCCTTTTCCTCAAATAGGAAAATAGATTCCTTAGGACCCTTCTTCGACGCCGCTCTCAGCCCGAGAACAATAACAATTCGATCAAGTAGCCAAAAATCACTGCAAAGCATTCAAAATCTCAATCTCCACCTTCCCATTACACCCCTTCAATTCCACACTCCTCAAATCCTCCACAATCCAATCAGCCCCGGCCTCCTTGAGCTGCTCAAGCTTATGCGTCGTGGCCAGCGCCAGCACCTTGAAACCGGCGGCCTTGCCAGCCCGGATGCCAGAGGGCGCATCCTCGACCACGAGCATCTGAGCTTCCTCGCCCAGGCCCAGGCGCGCGCGGCCCATCAGGTAGCACCGCGGGTCCGGCTTGCCTACTTCCACGTCCTCGGCCACGACGAGATGCTTGGGTTGCGCAAGATTCAGCACCTCCAGCCAGCCGCTGACGAGCGCTCTGGTGCCCGAGGTGACCACGGCCCAGGGGGCGCCGGCGGTTTCTAAGGTGCTTAGGAGGAGCCGGGCGCCGGGGATTTCGGTCGCGTCTTGACCAAAGTCTTTGGGGATCAGGCCTTCGACGTGGCTGACGTCTTGATGTTGGGTTAGTTGAGGATGTATAGGGGTTGGGTTTTAGGGGGTTTCTCTCCACGTACATTCCCAGTTGGCTTTTTCTGGAGCAATTATTTTCAGGACGTCTATGCTTCTCCGTCCATGGGATGTTTTGAGAATCGTTTCAGGATCTAGGCCTACTTCGGCGCCCAGTCTATTTTATTTTGCGAAGTTAGCATATGCTGGCAGTATCCCGTTCAATTGCGGTGAGTTACTGCGTAAGCTTTCCATTCGTCCCCATAGACCATATACAAAATATACCCTCATATATAAAGGCTGTAGAGTTAGAATAGAAACATAAATGCAAGTAACTAACCTGTGCCAGTGTTTTATAATTGCTGGGATAGACAAACGGAGATTTAGCAATCGGCATCGCAAAGTCGTCTTTTAACCTGAACAAAGCAGGGGATGGAAGGCTAACCAGGAGTTGAATCTACGATAGTCCCATCAAAATCAAACAGCAGACCATCAAATGAAATGGCCTGTGGCGGGGCCGAAAATGTTTTTGACGTTGAACCCATTGCGGGGGTTTGTTATAGCTCGAGGATATGGAGAGGGAGTTGCGGGCTTTTTTCGGAGGAAACAGGAATATCTAAAAGATGGAAAAGAAAAAGAATGATCTGATACTCTAAATAAATGTCTAGGCTTGTATCTTCCCCTTTTTTTGTCTAGTTTGTAATGCTGTGATATTTTGATATTTCTTCCACCCCGCAATCCCGCAATTTTTTTTTGATATGGGGATGACTAAGCATTTTGCTCTGTATCTCGGATAAATATTTCCTCCGACGTGTTTCTTGGCGTATGAAATCTTGGCGTTTTCTTGACCCGCACAAAAATGTTTGATAAGCTGAGCAGAGAAGAGACTGGACGGTGATATTTTTTTTCTCTGCGCCCCCATTCTACCTAGTCTTGAAAGTAGAAGCTTGTCAAGATGGTGAAACTCGGTATGCTGAAGTTGCCCTGCTTTTGTTTTTGCCCGCTTTTCACAGGCATAGATGATACTGACTTTGACGATAGGCAAGTCGTCCAAGCGCACGCCCGTGAGGTTGCGGCATAAGATTGAGAAGGCCAGCGCAGCCAAGCAGAGAAAACAGAGAAAGCTGGCAAAGAAGGCATGTCTTTTTTCTTTGCAATTTATAGTTATTCGCACGGCAATTCAGTCCGCGTTGTGTTTTTCGCCCCCCTTTAATCTCGAGACAAAAGATCTAACATTTTTTCTCTGCTCTCTAGAATCCGGAATGGCGATCGAAGCTGAAGAAGGATCCCGGAATTCCCAATCTGTTCCCCTACAAGGATAAGATCCTCCATGAGATCGAAGAGAAGAAGCGCCTAAGAGAGGAGGAAATCCGACGACTACGGGAAGAAGCGAAGAAAGCTCGCCAAGCCGGCGCAGTTGAGGAGGCAGATGCGCAATTGGCCGATGCCGATGCACTGGAAGAAGACGATGACCTGATAGATGAGGATATGGATCAGGATGGTGATGAGTCAAATCCCATGGCTGCTTTGTTGGCGTCTGCGAGAGCCAGAGCCGCTGAGTATGAGGATCAAGACGAAGATGATGAGATGGACGAGGACGACGCGATGGATGAGGACGAAGACGAAGACGATGAGGATGGTGGCGCTCCTTTGGATACACCGATGGATATGTCGTTTGAGAAAGCGGGCCCGAAAGAAAGTTCAAGACGGCAGTTCGACAAAGTGTTTAAGCAGGTGGTTGCTGCTGCGGACGTTGTACTCTACGTTCTCGATGCTCGAGACCCCGAAGGCACGAGGTCGAAGGAGGTGGAAAGGGAAATTATGGCTGCGGATGGGGGATCGAAACGACTGATTCTTATCTTGAACAAGATCGATCTCGTCCCACCCCCAGTTCTGAAATCCTGGATGTTATATCTTAAGAGATATTTCCCTACTCTGCCACTGAGAGCGTCAACAGGCGCCCCCAATGCCCATTCCTTCGATCATAAACAATTGACTGTCAAGGGCACGTCGGAGACGCTATTCAAAGCACTAAAGTCCTATGCAGCCAGCAAACAGTTGAAACGTTCGGTATCCGTTGGTGTCATTGGGTATCCCAACGTCGGAAAGTCCTCCGTCATAAACGCACTCACCGCGCGCCTGAACAAGGGATCATCTATGGCATGCCCCGTCGGTGCCGAAGCCGGTGTCACCACCAGTCTCAGAGAAGTGAAGCTCGACAGCAAGCTGAAACTCATCGACTCACCCGGAATAGTATTCCCCAACGCCGAAAAGGGGAAGAAGTCATCCAAAAAGGCCAACGAGCAAGCCCGCCTGGTCCTTCTCAACGCTATCCCCCCTAAGCAAATCTCCGACCCTATCCCCGCCGTCTCCCTTCTGATTAACCGACTCTCCGCCTCTCCTGCTCTTTTCTCGAAAATGCTGGATGTCTACGGCATCCCTCCCCTTTTCCCCTCCGGAGACGGAGACAAGACGAACGATTTCCTGATCCAAGTTGCCCGGAAACGAGGCCGGCTTGGGAAAGGCGGTGTCCCCAATATCAGCAGTGCGGCGACGACAGTGATCACCGACTGGCGGGATGGACGCATCCAGGGCTGGGTTGATGCTCCTGTTCTTCCAGGAGCTACTTCGTTGCCTTCCGCCAACCCCGCGGCGCCAGCAAGTGGTGCGGATACGAAGCAGATTGTCACCGAATGGGCGGCTGAATTCAAGTTGGAGGGACTATGGGGCGATGGCGCCCAGCAGGGTGACGAAATGGCTGTGGAGTAATGCTGTTCTTTACTTTTACTTTTGCTTGAACTGCTTGTTTTATGCTCTATTTGGACGGATATCAAAAGGCGCTTGTCAGGTTCTATCAATTACTTTTAGAGGGTATTAGGTATAGGTCATTAATGTCATTTGCTGAGATTACAAGAGTATGTGTCTGTCGGTAATTTCTGTCTTCGTTCTCATATTAGAAATGGTGAAGCGGAGCGGGATCTATATAAATGTTCGTGTCGTCGCTTCCGGCCTTTGGCATCACAATCTTCGAGAAACCAAATACTCTAAAATAAACAAGTTGATTGGAACATTTAATTAAAGCTGTGTATTTCTACTATCCCAAATAAAACATACGGTTTCTTAAAAACTTCTTGCCACTAGTTCTAGGTAGTATCCGGCCTAAAAACACGACCGCACTTGAACCTCAACGCCGCAGCCAGCTCTTTCTCGACCACGAACACCTCTATCCATATATTCAAAGAAAAGAAAAGAAAACGCGTAAATCATCCTACCTCGCCCTCCCCACCGATCTCTCATCCCGCAAAATCGCGTCTTATACCCGTCCATCCATTCCTCGAGAACAAAAAATCTAAATATCCAGAAAACCGCATCTGGTTCGCGTCCCGCCATCCATCCCGCAAAACATAGCGACGACGACACCAACAAATTCTCACCGCCCCCGCAAAATCCGCGAACCCAAAAATCCAAACCGCTCGAATCGATTCCTCTTCCGAACGCCTGATATTATCTACATTACATTACATAACCAATAAGCCGACTCCAATGTCGCCGCGGAAATCTACGTCCTCCGCAGCTGAGGCGAGTCTTGGAGACGAGGAGCAGAACGCGCCGGCGCAGGTGGCGGAGAGCTCGAGAGCTGGAGGAGGAGGAGCAGTGGCGGATGCGGATCTGGGGGTTAATGTTGAGGTGCGTTGGTTTCTAGTTTGTTTCTTGATTTGTCTGTTTGCGGAGGGTCGTTTGGGTGCGGGATTGGGATATGTTGAGCGGACTATTCCCCCCCAAGGAAGTTGTACATATCTATGTACTGTTGAAGACCAGTGGGTTAAATAATACAACTTACCCGTGGACGGCAGAGCTAACGAATTATCTATTTTATATTATCTAGGACTACCTTCTCCCCCGAACACTCACACAACGATTAGCAAAGGGCGTGCTGCCCCCAAACACCTCGATACAAAAGGACGCATTATTAGCAATGACCAAGGCCGCGACGGTGTTTGTCTCTTATCTCTCATCACAGTGCGTTCTACTTTCTTCCCTCCCCCCCCTCTTGGGTTTACCTAACGCCATTAACTAACCCACCCCTCTCTCTCCCATCCATCCAGCGCAAACGAAGAAACCGAAAAGAAAACCATAGCACCCCAAGACGTCTTCGCGGCGCTTTCCGAGCTGGAATTCGACGCCTTCCTCCCCCGCCTCCAACGCGAGCTGGATGTATATACTGAAGCCGCGGCGCAGAAGCGGAAAGGGAAGAAGGAGAAGGATCGAAAGGCGGGTGCTGGGGCGGCGGCGGCTGGAGAGGCTGCTGCTGCAAAGGGGGGAGACGATGATAATCCGGACGTTGGTGGTGAGGGGGGTGCGGAGGAGAAGGAGCCTGGTGCTAAGCGGGTGAAGCGTGATGGAGCGCTGGAGGTGGTGGTTGAGAGGCTGCGGCAGGTGGGTGCGGAGGGGGAGGGGGATGATGATACGGAGGAACACGAGGAGGAGGATGAGGTAATGGAGGAGGAGGAGCAGGAGGAGGAGGATGAAGAGGAGGATGAGGGTGAGGAAGATGAGGAAGATGAGGCGACGCAACTTGGTGGGAGGGAGGATGATATTGATCTGGACGATGCGAGTGATACGGCGCGGAGGAGGATGGGTCCGGATTTGGATGAGAGTGGGAGTGATAGTGACGGGCCGTGAGGGGAACGGGTGGGAAGGGTGTAATTGGGGATATGTTGACTTATTGTTAGCATTGTTTCAAAGCACTTGATTTTAGTTTTGTTTGAGGCGCTTTTTTGTTATTGTTATCCCCCCCATCCTTTAAGGCTGGCAAATTTGGAATAGCCGAATGTCAAGGCAAGAAAAGAAGAGAGTAGGCGTATATGTGTATATGAGCAAAGAAGGAATTGGAGACACACAGATGAACCATTGCATCCGTCGTCTTTTTCTTATGATATCAAATCATCCACTACTACCTTTTATTTTATTCCACAAAGCGAGGAGGAAGCACATGTCAAGAAAAGAAAAAGAGGAAAACCGTCGGAATTCGTCAAATGGATATAAACTGTCATAATAGCTCAGAAAGTAAAGTGGTATTTGGTATAAACAGAAAATATATCATGGCGAGATGTACGTTTGATATTACAGGATATGGTATGTACCTGACCAAGAAAAAGGGGAAGAAAAATACACAGAAGCGCGAATAATGACCCTGCCGATGTGAGCGCACACAGCATACACACGCACAAGCAAGCGGAAGACACAATGAGGGGGCAAAAAGCCACGTACAAATACTAAAAGCGAGAAGGATATCCGAAGTGTAAATAAACGGGACATCTCCTTTTGCCACTCACTCAATGTGAAGGGGAGAAGTAAAATAGAAAGATGAAAACATAAACATAAAAGGGAAAAAGATACATGTACTCCATCCTCATAACACCATCCCCTCGTTTATTTCAACATGCATAGTATCAAAACGAAACGAAATAAAAAACGCCAGTGCACTCCTCTCCCCCATGCCCATGGGTCCCCCATAATTGGTGAAAAACGTTGTGAAAAAGTAGTCCAGGGGCAATTATATCACTGGAAATCTATCCGGGTATCACGAAAAAAACCGGCGTGTGTAAAGCGGGCCCATACCGACCAGCTGTGTGAAAGAAAGAAAAGAGGAATGGTGTAATCGGCGATGTGCGGGATTCAATGTATTTATTGGCCACAGCCTGCTGGATTTTCTTCTTCTTTAGGCCTAGTCTATTAAATTGGTAAAAGATTTTGGAATGCTGGGAGGTGATATTGTGGAACAGTTTTTCCAAGGCGGCGAGGCGGACGGGTCTTGGGACATAGGGCCATTGTTGCGGGCAGCAACGGGCGATATCGCAAGCATTGCTTTGGGTTGTTCGGTTTCGTTGCAAAGAGGGGACTTTTTGATTGTGATAGTAGTAGGGTTGTTCGATTTCCCAACGCGGAATTGCTGGTCGATTTTGCCCGTTTGAGGCTTTGTTGTCTTGGGTTTCTTTGAAGCAGGGGGTTTTGCAGATTGCTTCCTGGGCCTCTTCGCACCTTTGGCAGGGGGTTTGCCCGTTAAAACATCGGAAATATTTTTGCTGGCAGGTTTATTAGGCAAATTGATGGGAATTGGCTCTTTGGTGCTGAAGGATGCTTCGCTAGACGATGGGGTAAGAATGCCGGTGTTCTTGATGAGCTTCTTAGGCGTGGGAACAACAACAGTGATGCAACCATTTTCTTCTTTAATGCGCTCAACTTCTGATGCTGTGCATTCCTCAAAGATGTCGTCGCTGTCATCATCCCATGGTTTCAAGTGTGCTTGCCGGGCAACCTCGTCGCAATCACCTTTGATGACTAGATCCCAGCAGCTATCGAAGTCTTTTCCGACCGGAGTTGGTTCGTGATTTATCCACATCGTAACGCCATCCTTTCTTCCTCTAACAACGTGACACATTTCTTTAACAATTCGCCGTACTCCAGGGATTTTCAGCGTCGTACCCACAACAATCAAAGCATCGGGGCGGGATCGTAAATCAGCGGTAACAACCGAACCAATAGCTTCTTCATCAGGATTATGTTCATTGTAGAGAACAATTCTCGGTCTTAGTTTGCCAACTCCATGACTCCGCTGGCCAGTCGTCGTGCGGAACTCATCCTTCTCACAACATTTTTGACAGAGTGGTGGGTCAGGGCCCTGAAATAGTTCTGCCTTGAAATCGGATGTGTGTCTACACTTTTGACAGACCATCTTTTCAAGCCCGCCATGTAATTGAATCGTACGAGGCCATGGTGCCTTGACGCCAAGCGGAACCTCAGTGGCGAGGGGAGGAAGCGAGGTATCAATGCCATCCACGTTCTGTGTATACAATCGCATCAAGCGACCGTCCTTTGCTAGCCTAGCAAGAAGGTGATGGAAGGCTGTGGGTTCGGCAGAGGCTGCCATGCCTGACAATGAACGGACCATGTCATGGAAAGACGAAGTCATGGAATCGTCCCGATACACCGACGCGTCAAACAGCTGCTTTCCTGAGGCTTTGAGTTTATGGTCCTTCCTTAACGTCTTGAAGAGGCCATGGGAGGAACGGAAGTCAGGAACTGCAAGAGACTGTGTTAGTGTCCAGTGCATCAAACACAAAGCGGTAAGGGGTCCATACTTCCGGCAGAAACAGAAATCCCGGCCCCAGCAATGACGACAATTTTTCGTTTTTTATGAAGGGCTTTTAGTAAAAGATCTAGCTCAGTTTTTTGATCCGCAAGGCCATCCCCAACTGCGGTCAGATCGAGATGTTTCGTAGTTCGTGGCTTCGGCTCGGTTTTCCGCTTCTTTTTTGTTGGAAGCGCGCTGTCTCGTGACGCTGCAGGGGCATCGGCTGGGTTGGCTGGGAAATTATCTTGCGAGGGCGGAGGAGAGGGATAGAAGCTTGGAGGGGGGGATGGCGATCCCGAGATGGAAGTGAGATCTGAGAAGTCACTGAAATCATCGGATGTGTACGCCATTGAGGGCGTGCGGTGGTGTCGTCGTGTGCTGCGCGCGAGAAAAACGCGAGGGAACAATGAGGTGGCTAAGGCTGGGTACTAAATCATGAGGATAGAGCAGGCCATCAGATGGGCGCAGACTCGACAGGACTGATGGACAGGATGGCGGAGGGCGACGGGAGCGCGTTGGGGGACGGCGACAATGAGGTTGTGGGAGGTTGTCAACTTGATGGAGATGCAGCGAGGGGATGACGGGAAGACTGAAGTATCTCCGGCACGCTAGTCCCGATCCAGCCGGCACCAGGGTTTATTTTGACCACAACAAAACAAAACAAACAACAGACGATGCAGATATCGAGGAATATCGCTGCACCGAGGCCGGATGGGAGGGGAGATGGATCAGATATTACGGTAGATTGGGGAGGCAACCGCCAAAAAACACGGCCCGGCTATTTCGAGGCCTCTTCAGTGAATACTGTGCCAGCTGGTACTGACTTGGAATGTCTGGATCTATATATAGACGAATTTGTCGAGGAGCAGAACCACAGTCTTTATGAGTTTTATGGAAAATTACAAACGCCCCTTTGCTTTGAGCTCCTTGTTCTCTGTACGAAGTAGACGGGTCGTATGAAAAGTATATTCCCAGCGCTTGGTCGGGAATGCTGACACCCGATCAGGTATCACTCTGACAATAACCTTTCGATGGTGGTCGTATTCTGGTTCCCATCACCCGAGCTATGACACGGCCAACAAGGGAATGCCAGTGTTCAAATTGGTGACTTATCAGATGACGTCCGCACAACCTGTGGTCCCTGTTGATTCCTCGCCCCAGTGAATACAAGGCGATTCTAGCATGCGTGGAGTTTGTCCACAGGGAAAGACTTCACATTCCTTCCACTGCTCAGAGGGCTGGCTCCTGATGGGGAACTTTCGCTCCGAAGGGGCTTCGGGCTTAATAAATGGTAGCAAGCCGGGAGCTTCCTTTGTTTATTTTCTTGGAAATAGAGGAAATGTGGCCAGGGTTAACAAATTCCACTCTCCAAAACCGTGGGATGAGATGTGTTTGGAGAAATGATGATCTCCCGTAAAGCGTTGTGTTTGTCGTCAGGGAAAATCTGCGGTCAGCCAGGAAATCAAACTAGGCAAGTCCGTATACCGCCATCAACAACAAAAAGAACGCGTATGTGACTTGGAAACTCCCCTGTTAGACCTCCATACCCACTGAGTTGACAGTAGCACAGGCAAAGAAAGTCTCCTGGACGCTGGATGATGTGACGACAGAAGGAGGCTCTGATATTTGTGGCTCCGACAGTCTAGCCGAACATAGTTTAGCGCGTGCACGGTTGTCTGGGATACCCGTGGACGCAAACTTTAGGTCACGTGATGCGGCTAATACGGTTACATCATCCCTTAGTCATGCGCCTATGTCGGCTTGGATAGCCGCCAATCGGCCAAACGAGATATACTTCACGGCTGATTGACAAACTGAATATACCTGGATACTCTGCTGGTTATGCATAATTTGGACGAAGCCAGCAGATATGGTTATGGTATCCCTAGGAGACATATATAGTTGAAGCATCATCCTCCCTTCCATCCATACACGCATCACTTCACCTATCCATTCCCCCTGCCATTACAGACCCTGATGCAGCGGGCTGCAGGATACGGGCTGGAATTTTTATCCGTTGACGGCTATTGTGAAGGTATCTTTCTTAAGACACTGCTGGCATGCCTATAATCATGGAGGATACCCTCAATGTGGATGACCTGTTCGGCGACCCAACTTCCCTTGAGCTTGGGATTGAAGCCGCCCCCGCCATCAAAGGTCTGCATCAAAGGCTCGACGACCTACGGATCTCGGGATGTTGTCAGTATGTTAAAGTTCCTAGCCCATTTTTCTATCACGTTGCTGACATGCACCAGGAAAATTGCATGGTCAAGGTTAGGGGCAATTGCATATGTCTCTCAAGATGGCCAACGGCTCCTCATCCGCTACCTTTTCTGCAATCCGGAAGATGGAAAATGGGGCCTGAGTGGGGATACTCCTGTCGACCAGATTGTGGATGCCCATGCTGGCCATACCATAGTCCATATTCAGTGGAACGAAACTGGATCTGAACTTGCCATAGTGTATTCCTCCGGGCGTATTTCTGTCATTGTGTCCCTGATTGCGCTGAACGCCTTTACGCCCTCACGTCGAGCATCTATGGATGTCGACGACGACGACGGTGCCCAGCCTGTTGGATTGATGTGGTTAAACATCAACCGCCCTGTAAGCAAAATCCCACCTCAATATGTGTTTGCCTTCATGGAACCTGATCATGATTTTTAGCTTCATGCCTTCCACACAGCAACAAGAGTAAATGGCCGATGGAGCTATCCACCGTATCGACGGCGCCCTCTGGGCCCACTGCATCCTGCGAACAAGTCGACTCTCGTTGTCGTAACCAAATCTGGCAACCTCAAGCTCCATTACCAGGTCCGCGAGTCGAAGTGGACGGATATTTCCGTAGAATTGAAGAATCCTGGCTATTCAGATGGTGTACTGACGCATGCTGCTATGTCTCCTTGCATATCCGCCGAAGGTAAGCTTCCACAGATAAAATATATGATTGATATATTCTAAATCGCGACAATTTTTTTTAATAGGACCTGGAATTCTGATAGCCACCCACTCCGCATGTGGGAAGCTGTGCATATACCGTGTCCATATTAAATGGGACCCCCCAGAATGCGATCCAAAGACAAAGCCAAACTCGGCTTTTCCAACGCCTAGTTTTCAGGTGACGCATATCAAAACCGAAACCCTGAGCACAGTTTTCCATCCACCAGGGCATGAAGTGGAAAACCTTACAGGTTTTTCACAAGCCAATGGCGCAATTTATAACCTAAACCATCTAGAAATTATACCCGTATCTCCTGAGGGCTCGGGGACACAAACCCCTGGCCATTACATTTTTGCGGTTTCGTCCGTACCAGTTCATAACCAGGTCGGACAACCACCCCAGCCTGGACCCTCGAGCGTTATTCTGCGATGGCAATTGGATTCGACGGGTCAAACACTACCTTTGCATTCTGCCTTCGATGAAGTGACATCGAAGAAAACCGATTCCAACCCCAAGGTGAGAGCCATGCCAATTTTGCGTTTGTGATTACTAGTACCTTTTGGAGAGGGATTGACACTATTATAATAGCCCAAAATGGCCCTCCGGAGACAGGAAGATATATATTTCGACAGATTCGTCGTCTCGATTGATTACGCCGAAGCTGGAAGGGTGCTTACTATTACGTACGACGATAGTTCCATATCATTTTTCGACTCGAGGTCCATGAGGCCATTCGGTGACAATGAAGATGTCAATGTCGTGACGAGCATGCCAGACGCTGGGTTCAGTTTCCCGATCGACACATCAGGTAACATGGCCCTGGATTCTCGTCGGATAGATCTTATTCAATTAACCTCTCTCAAGGCCTTCATATCGCATTTTCGCCAAACGGCTGTCTAGCCGTGGTGATTGATGGCGATTGGCAGCTACATTTAAGACACATGGAGCATTCATTTGGTGCAGAGGATGGTTTATACAACGACGGTAAGCCCTTTGCAAAATTAATCAATCAAATGAGATCATACCGCTGACCCTTTTTAAGGCAAATTTACAAGCGCAGTGGCCGCGTTGGCTTTGGCATTTGGTCGGGCGTGTTGCCTCGAAAGCACGACGGACGATGTCCTCACGATCATAATGCGACAGCTAACTCCTGGTGAGCATTGGAAATTTCCCGGGGAATGAAGCCAGCAATATACTAACCAAACTCTTAGACGCGCAAAAATCATTCATCCTTGAAGCCTACACAATTCTCCTAGGCCAGTTTGACTTTACCGTCGAGCATGATAAACTCATGGGCAACACCTATATCCAGAAATGCCTCAGCATGCAGGCCGTTCTCGGATTCAAATCCAAATACCACGAACGGAGCATCAACTCCGCGGTGCCTTGGGTGATACTCAACCTCAGACAAATTTCGATGTTACTGGGATACTCGTTCCATTTCGGGGCCAAGAACGGCAGGGAATCCGAACCCTTTGAACCCGGTATGTTAAAATGAACAGGAATGTCTAAATATATAATCTAACTGGAAGGGTTTACCCAGATATCCTCCGCATGGTCCTCGGAAACGTCAAGTGGATCTTCGATTTCGTTCAGTACCTAATCGACGACATTTTTCAAATAGCAGACAGCCTCCCGACTGATCGGGGCTCCTTTTCCCAATCAGGTATGTCCACATAACCCCCAGCACGAACCCACCCATCACCAATCCCAGTTAAACCAACCCCCTCTAACCATAACCCAGCCAAACTCTACGAATCCCTCCCCCTCCTAATCCTCCTCTCCAGCCCCTCCCGCTGCTTCCTCCGCTACATCCACCTATGCCTCCGTCGTCTCCCCGCCTTCTTCAACGCCATCCCAAACCTATCCGGCGAATCCTACCACCTCTGCTCAACCATAACCAACACAATCGAAAACTCGCTCGCGCTAAAACTCCCCGTCCTGGAACAACTGATCAAATCCATCGACGCCATCGTCGACCAATCGTACAAAGCCGCCGGCTTCAGCAATGGCGAGCGCTCGAGGCCTGAGCGCGAGCTGCTAATCACCTGCACGGTCCCGCCCGTGCTGCAGCCGGCTGTCATGGCGGTGTTGACCGAGGCGATGCCGGCGATTAGTGGGGAGGTGGATCGGATGGCGCTGGCGATGGGGGATTATAGCTGGTTAGGTGTTGGGGGGGATAAGCGGACGGAGTTGTTTAAGAGGACGCATGAGGTGGATATTATTAAGCGGGCGGTGGTTCAGGTGGATGCTTTAGGGGGAGCGGGAGGAGAGAAGCAACCGAAGAGGAGGTGTGTGAGGTGCTGCGGGGTGTCTGAGGAGGTGAGTTTGCCCAAGACGCCGACGATTTTTCGAATAGTTTCGAGGATTGGGGTGCTTAGGTCGTGTATTTGTGGAGGGCTGTGGGCGATGGAGAATGCGGAGAAGTTGGGGGGTGTGGGGATGGGGATGGGGTATAGATAATAAGGGAACTGCCGTGTAGCTGGTTTTGGGAGCTATGCTTTTTGCATACGTTAGGGAAGGGGGATTGGGGAGTTATGTTTGTGGATGGATATGGAAGAGATAGGTCAGTTGTATGATGATGTGGTTATATCCCGGGGTATTACGATTATTGGTGGTAGAGATTTCGCTTCATCCACATGTAGCTGTTTGGTTGTTTGTTGAGCCACTTTGCGCAAAGCTAGCAATGCCAGATTCAGGATCTTATTATATTCCAGAGCTATTTATTTATTTATTCATTCATCGAAAATAGGGTGCAATCCAAAACAAGGATTATTGAACCTGCCCTACCCTCCTCCTCCTCCGTGTCAAACTTCATCCCAACATGTGCCCAGAAAACCCCCGTCCCTTTTGGTAAGAACCGGCTCATACGGCCGGCCCGGTCCGCGTTCTACATACATCCAAAAACCAAACCAAGTCCCTAGCCAAAATCCAACGCAGCTGGCTGGCGTTATCTTCTCTCACCGGCTGTCTGGAAACAGTGCCGTATATCTATCCATCCATCCATCCATTTATATATCTATCATCAACCAGCTCAGCCTAGATGAAACAAAAAATGGCAGCCCCTGAGCGGACGCGGGCCCTGGTAGGTAGGTAAGTCTTGTGGTTTCGGCGTTAATGGATGGGTGTTTGGAGGGTATTTCGATGTCGTTTCCGGTGCGGATGGTGGATGTGCGGGGGGGATAGATACGCATATGATGGATGGGATGAGTGGTGGGCTTGATAGGAAATGGAGGGTATGTATGTCTGCATTTAGGGACGTGATCGATGCTGTGGAATTAGCGGGGCTTAGCTAGCCATGCTGGTGAGCTGGTGAGCTGGTGAGCTCTATGAATATACCGGTAGATAATCGATGATGGACGGATGGCGAGGGCGGGTCGAGTTCGCGCGGTAGAAAGGGAGGGTGATGTATGTGATCGATAGTGCGTGCGAGGATCCAGGGCTTTGTCGAGTTTCGTGGCCGTTCCTGTTGGTCAATTCGTGCTGAGCTGATAAGTAAACTCCAATGGCGAAAAATCAAAAGCAACATGTAAAACATAACAAAAAAAACGAGGAATTGAACGGTTGAAAGAACATTCATGATTGCTGCCAACTGCATCGTCTAGGATACATTATAAATTTTTCCCTCCTTTTCTCAAACCGATCGAAAAGAAAAAAAAAATAATGGGAAATCATCAAAGGTTAACCAGCAACAAATTTCGCTCTCCAACTCCCCCCACAGCATCCCATAATCATATCTATGCCTGTAAACCGAATCCGTTAGCACCAACTAACACAGATGATATCCATCCCAAACAACCCCGTCGAGTAAACCAATCATACCTTCACAGCATACTTCCGCTGGGGGAAGTGCATCGCCTTCTTCTTCGCCTTCTCCGTCACCAGCGAAGCCTCGTGCTTCGTCAACCGTCTCCGGATGGCGCGGGTCTGCTTGGGGCGGAGGTCGAGGGGCAGGTACTTCTTGTTCTTGTAGAAGAGACGCAGTTGCGAGCGCTGGTTGGCGTTTATGACGGTCAGGACCTTGGCGATCGATTTGCGCAGATCGTGGCTGTAAAAAGATCCTCCTGTCAGCGTCGAATTCCTCCGTATTGTAACGCCTCCATCTCCTTCGTTGTGGCCGTAGAAAGTCCCTCTCAAGTCCTCCAATTCCATCTCGATAAGCCCGGATCACACGTACATTCTGGTAAGCTTAGAGGCAGCACCTCCAGCGATCTTCTGGACACGGAGCTGGCCGAGCTCGGTCTTCAGCTCATCCAGCTGCTTGGTGAGGTCGTCTTTGCTCTTGCCCCAGAGCTGGCCGGTCTTCACCTTGGCGGTCGACTAGGACATATCTACATCAGCAATCGTCCGGGCGAAGAGCAGCGGTTCAACATACCATGATGGAGCGCGTGAGAAGGGGTGTCGTGGGGGGGGGAATGTTGTCGACGTGGGAGTTGAAGATTCACGGCGTCGTCTTCTCTATCTTCGAATTGTTTCTCGTTGTGGGACTAGGGTTTGGGCAGATTGGGGCTAGCGTGTGCGGCGCCGGAAATAGGCGAGCCCGAGGCACGTGACTCCGACGCCGACGACCGCTGCCAGGCCGCATCATCGACAACCTAGAGATGGAGATAGACGGTGGACAGCAATGCTCGAGACGATAGACGCACTTTGCTTTTGTTGATACCCCTGTGCTGCTGGCGGTGGTTGTTTTCTCACTCCTTATTTATTACTTTGCTGGCGAACATGGCTTCGTCGACAGGCACGGGATGGGCACAGCTGCGGCAGCAGGCCAGGTCTCTGGAGACACAGGTACATATATCTTATTGACTCTTAAGCGGATATTGTTGCGATGAGTATGCTGATATGGTGTCTTGCAGACAGAATCGCTGTTCCACACCTATGCGCAATATGCCTCCATGTCACAGCTCCCCATGAAACCCTCGGAGGAGGAACAGAAAACCGAAGCCCAACTCCATGACATCCTCGAACGAGTAAGATCATATCTTTCCGCTTTTTATCTATCTCTTAAGAAAACCCACCCTCGCTAACTTATATCCCTCCAGCGCGAAACCCTAATCTCCCAACTCGCCCGCCTCCTCGACTCCGAAGCAACCCTAACCTCCTCCGCCCTAAAACAGAACAACCTATCCCGCCACCGCGAAATCCTCGCCGACCACCGCACCGAACTCAAGCGGCTCAACGCAGCCATCGCCGAAACCCGCGACCGCGTCAATCTCCTCTCCAACGTCCGCTCAGACATCAACGCCTACCGCACCGCCTCGAACCAAAACACCTCCGAGGCAGAGTACATGCTCGACGAGCGCGGGCATCTCGATAACAGTCACAATATGATGGATAACGTGCTGAGTCAGGCATACGCAGTGAATGAAAATTTCGGCATGCAGAGGGAGACGATTGCGAGGATTAATAGGCGGATTGTGGGGGCGGCGAGTCAGGTGCCAGGGGTGAATTCGCTGATTCATAAGATTGGCGCGAAGAGGAGGAGGGATGGGATTATTTTGGGGGTGTTTATTGGGTTTTGTTTTTTGATGGTGGTTTATTTTCGGTGATGAGGGGGGTTTCATTTTAATCCTTTTTCCTTTACGTGTTTTTTCATGGGACGGATGAGAGGAGTTTTATATATGGGATTACTACTAATATTTCAGCAGGCCTGTATTTTTATTGTTTCCATAAGTCTGGTGCAGTTATGTATTCCCAGAGCGTTGCTTTTTGATAAAGTGGAGTAAATTTAATGGACTCCGATGACGATTCTTCTATACATCATACATTTTATCTCCGAATAGAGGGGTATACATTTCAATCGTTCTTCTCCTTTCTCGACCCTTCCTTCAAGCCGCCTCCTACTGAAACAGATTAATCGCATCCTGCAGCCTCTGATCATCCAACAACCTCCTAAGCCCATTATTCAAAGACTCAACCTCCCCCTTCCCCGCAATACTACTCCCCGCCCAGCGAATCCTACACTCCTGATCCAGCAAATACACATAACCCACCTTACTATTCATCATCCCAATCCTCTCCCTCAGCCCCTCATCCAACCCCTTCCTCACAACAAAATACTTATCATGCTGCACCTCGGGAAACGTCCTGCGCATCCGCCACATAAACATCCGAATCAGCCACGCCTTGAGCGCATTGTCTTCGAAATTGATCTCCACCCGCTGCGCCAGCCGCGGCTTCTCTTTGAGTATCTGATGGAGTACCGGGTTGCTTTGCGGCGAGACGAACGAGGCGACTTGGCGCTCCGCCCAGAGGCTGGAGAATATGCTCACGACGGAGACCTTGCCGCGCAGGATCGGGGTGGTGTCTTGCATGGGCGTGGAGGCGGAGAGGGTGCGGCCGTATAAGTTGGGGAAGTAGAGGGATTTGTCGTCTCTGAAGAGGCGCGTGTTGGCGATGAAGGTTTTGCCCTTGTGGTAGCGCATGTTTGTCCATTCGCGGAAGTAGGGTTTGGCGGCTTGGGCGGCTCTATGCAAGGGGAGTAAGGCTGTTAGCTCTACTATTACGCTCGCGGTAACGGGTAAAAGAATGGCCATTTACAAATATTTCCGCCTCTCAAGATGCTTCTCATGGTCCACGAAATCGTCCCGCCGCTGTCGGAGGGTCCTCGTGTCGATTCCGGTATTCTGTCCCGCCAGCGGAGGATATGGGAGACCCAGGGGCCGATTAAGCGGCTTCGGAACAAACTCTTCCTTCTTCTCTACTTCAATCACGTCATCTTTTGTCTCTCGCTTGGTATTATTCGAAGGAGCGTCGTTGGGCTGCCGGGACCCCTTTGGCTTTGCGGAGTTGGATGCATTGCGGGTATAGAGCTGAGGCTGCAGGCCCCGGAATTGGCATGACAGGCAGCGGGCTCTAGGCGAAAGGAACGAACTTAGAGAGAACAGAGATGACTGTGGTTTAGACATGGCGGGCAGGACAGCGATTGCAACTCTCCTTCGGGGAGTGGTTTGGCGTCTTGTTTTCTGCCGAATCAAAGTTCGGAGCTCAAAGTTGGTTGGCGAGAACCAATTAAGATCACGTGGTCTGGTGCCTCATTCGTGTCCCGCTATTTTCGCGTAACGTGGCACAGAATCCTTTGTTCCTCAATCTCCCATGGATGATGGGATGAATACGGTCTACTGGGATTGCAAACAGATGACTTCTCCAGGCTACAGCGTCCATTATCCTTATGAGCCAGCATGGAGAAACAAACCGGGAACGAGGCGGCGGAACCAACGGTAAGGAAGCGTTCTGCAAAGCCCTCTATAAATACGACGATTCCAGCGACAACTCAGATGATGTCGATGAGCTAGCAGCCCGTCTCAGAGCAGCGCGGCAAAAGAGTTCAAAATCTCCTTCTAAACCTCCAATCCGCTCAACTCCTGCTCCTGAGAGGAGTAGCACATTCCCGGACTATCCCGTCTCAGGCCGCCAGAAGGGTGCTGAGGATATGGCAACTTCGACGAGCCCAGAGCAGACGTCAGGTATAAAAGGACCGGTCCCAAAAAGAAGAGCAACGGTAGACGGCGGCTCCAAATCTTCATCGGCAAAAAGAAGGCGCGAATCTGCTGTCCGAGTCCGACCAGAGCGACAACAGATATTCAAGGGCATGGTGTTTTGTGAGCTCCTCGATAGTCACCGTAACCCGGCTGAGTGCTGATGTTTTTGGGATTACAGTTTTCATCCCAAACGATGATATTGCTCCTGCTCGTCGCATGCGAATAAACAAGGCTCTCGAGTTTGGTGCGACTCGAGCCTCTCTTTGGAATGCTGCTAGCATCACCCATGTGATAGTAGACAAAAAGATTCCCTATGAAGACATTTTGACATACTTGAAATTGGACTCGTTTCCTGTGAGTTGGCTGTCATTATATCACAACGTATTTTTTTCACTTACATACCATTTTGTAGCCCTCTATGGCATTGGTAAATGAATCCTATCCGGCTGAGTGTATCAGATTTGGATCGCTTATGAATGCATCCCATCCCCGATTTCACGTTATTGGCGCACCGGCACTATTAAAGCAAGATTCTAAATCCGCCCCGACAGAAGTTTCTGGTAGCCCAAAATTAAAACCTAGCCGAAAAGACGGTGGAAACCTGGAAACTCCCACGGCTTCGCAAAAGACGTATGACGAGGGTTTTAATCTTCCACATCCATCACTCGCTATAGATACGCATGAGGAACACGAAGAAATGCATGCGTCGCGGCAAGTATCTGAAAGGGAACCGGACGATCTAGATGCAGTGATTGAACAGGCAAGAGCAGAAAAGGATCTGGTAAGCCGAATAATGATTTCCTTGGTTTATTTATATGAGACGTGCTAAACAACTGTAGCCTCTAGATCCATCAGATGAAGAGGACGAGGACATGGCTTCAGATTCAGCGTCGTCAAACTCGGACTCGGCAGCTAGGAAGCGAAAAGAAGCCAAGTCAAAGAAACGATCCCATCCAACTCCACAATGGCAGCAGAATTTCAGTTGCATGCACAAGCATGATGGACATACTGATGACGACAACCCTAATGCTCGAACAATCGAGATATTGCAGCAGATGTCAGAGTACTACAATAGAATATCCGATCAATGGCGCACACTTGCCTACCGCAAAGCCATCAGTGCTCTCCGGAAGCAGAAACAGAAGATAGTCACAAAGGAACAGGCTCTGGCAATCCCTTTTATCGGCGAACGGCTGGCTGCCAAAATTGAAGAGATTGTCTGGACGAACAGGCTTCGGCGCCTGGAGGAGGCTAACATGGAACCACAAGACGTGCTGCTATCCACATTTCTGAATATATACGGTGTAGGCTTTGCCCAGGCGTCGAAATGGATCCAACAGGGCTATCGATCCTTGGACGATCTGAGAGCCAAGGCATCTCTGAGCAAAAACCAACGGATCGGCCTTGACCATTATGACGACTTTGTGAAGCGCATCCCACGTGCAGAAGTGGAAGCGCATGGCGCCATTGTCAAGAAGGTTATCTTTGATATTGACCCCGCGGTTGAAGTTATCATTGGAGGCTCGTACCGACGCGGGGCTACTAACAGCGGAGATATTGACTTGATAATCACTAAGGACGGCGCATCACAGGATGATATACGCTCATTAATGATGGACACAGTAGTTCCGCAATTATTCGCCCAAGGTTTCCTCCAAGCAGGCCTCGCGATATCCAGCCGATCCGACGGATCCAAGTGGCACGGAGCATCCGCCTTGCCTGGAAACCCCGTCTGGCGCCGGATTGATCTGTTATTCGTCCCCGGGGACGAGATCGGTGCGGCTCTGATTTATTTCACTGGCAATGACGTTTTCAACCGTAGCTTGCGGCTACTTGCGAGCAAGAAGGGCATGTGCTTGAACCAGCGGGGGTTGTTTGCGGATATTCTGCGAAGGGAAAACCGGGTCAAGTTGAACAGCGGACATTTGCTGGAGAGCCGGGACGAGAAGCGGATTTTCGAGATCCTGGGTGTGCCGTGGCGGCCACCGCATCATCGGATGTGCTAGATCATTAATGACTAGATGAGCTGATGAATAATGAATCGATATTTGAATACTTTGATAGTTCAATGCCAGCCAAATGGGTCCATGGAATACTTTCTTTTCGATATGTGAATAGTTTGATAGTCAATGTATTATGTCAGCCAAAGAAATAAGCTTTTACACCTATTTTTAGTCTTGGCTAACTTCGGAGCCTAGATTTATCCGATGCCCCAAAACGGCTAGCGCGCTCAAGGCGGTCTGGATAGATGCAGGCGACTCCGCCCTCGACAAAAGTTTTGCCATCACCTCGACCAGCTTGTTGCGGGGACTGACATCTCAACCCAGCTGTCGACGCCCTTTGTGCGGCCTTGCGGTGCTCGTTTCTACCATTATCTGACTCTCTGTGTCTGTGTATGAGCCTATATGCCTGTTTCTAACAACAATTTCCACAGATCCTTGCTCTGCTTTGCTCCCAAAATCGCCTCCGAACCCAAGCTTCTACGCATATCTGACTCGACCGACAGCTCGCACAACAGCAAACAAGCCATACAATTTACCTAGACAAATATTCCCCTGCTATATACCCGGAGACCACCCCATAATCCACCCCCAACAATGGGCCGCAAGCCAAACGCAATCGTCAGCGAATTCTTCCACCGCGGCGCCAAACTGCACGACTCCAGCAACCGCTACGAACACACCTGCAAGCTCTGCGGCCAAAACTTCCCCAAAGGCCGTGCCGACAGCCTGCTCGGCCACCTCGTCAAAACATGCCAGGCAATCTCGACCCCAGATAAACAGCGTGTGTTGCATCTATGGCGTGCCGTGCCGGAGCGTGGTGGTATCAGTGCTGGGGGGCAGGGAGCTAGTGGGAATAAAAAGGGTCAGGCAAGCGGGCGTATTGGGAGGGGGAAGTCGGCGAATTTACCTTATGCGGCGAGACAGACGGTTTTTAATGGGATTGGGGGGCTGAATGGGCTGAATGTGCTTGCGGAGGCGTCGAGGCAGGTTGGGGCGTCGGATGAGCATCCGGGCGGTGAGGGTGGAGATGGTCAGGGGGAGAATAAGTCCGTGGTGGTGGATCCGGCATTGGAGACACCGAGTAAGAGGCAGGATATTGGTATGGTTTCCTTTTTGAGATTTTTTTTTTTTTTGGGGGGGGGGATCCAGCTAACATTGTGAAATTTAGAGGCTGACCTCCGTGCTGCCCTCGGATCTCCTCCACCGACCTCCCAATACGATCCCAATTCGGCAGAATCTGCGACATCAATGGCCTTCCTGAACAACAACAATTTCTCCCTCGCGCCAGACCCTACTCCAGACGCAGGACAGTCGTCTCAGCTCTCCCTGATCGCTGAGGCGGCGAATGAGATGGTCCCGCAAGATCTAGGCCTATCTCTGGAGCACGAAGTATGGTCCCCGGTATTCTTGATTCCGCCAATACAGAAACCTCCTCCTTGTGGAGGCTAACCGGCATGAATATGCTGACACTTTCCTAGGCTGGCTCGGATTTTGATGCTACGACTCATCATGCTGCCCTCTATCCTCGCCCAATTGCCATACACCCCAGCCCACAAGACTCCTCCAGTTTCATTAATAATTTTGGGGAAACCAATCAGCCGGCGAAACATCATAAAGTCAGAGCTCAGTTTTCGGAGGAGCGAAGGAAGGAAGTCCAGGCAGTCAGGAAAATGGGCGCGTGTCTACGATGTCGGATGCTAAAGAAAACGGTGAGCAGTGCCATCGCATCATTGCTGGAATGTTGTCTTTGCAAGGTCCATTGCTAACGGCTACACTAGTGTTCGTCAGGAGACCCTTGCAAACAGTGTCAGGCAATCCAAAATCCACGAGTATGGATGGAATGCTGCATTAGAGACCGGTTACCTACGCAGCTAACCGTTTACTCTTCAGGTGCGTAATGTTATACACACAGGTCACAGCGGAGGATGCTGATAAATATCCCTTGCAGGCCTCCACACTACCCTCGCATACCACGACATAAACAATATAAAAGCACAAATTCCATTCGATCTATCCATAGGAAGGATTGAAATATGTCATTTCGACTGTCAACCTCCAAAATTTATGACTTTTAGCGCCCTGCACGGACAGAAAGAAATCGCGCCAAACGTGGACCCCCAACTCCCAATTTCGACTTCTGATGGCGAAGTCAACCCCCAGGCGCAAGACATTCGTATCTTGGAAGGGGATGTTGACGAGTTGTCCGTGAAGCTTGAAACCTATATAAAGACAATGGCACCACAATACATTGAATCGGAGTCGTCCAACTTTGTTAAGCAAACGGTCTCTTTGGCTTGGGAGCTTTACCAAAACACTGCAGTATGTTTACTCTATTATTCCTACAGTTGTAGATGATATTCTAACCCCCAATTTAGGACAAATTATTAGCAGGAGTACTAGAATTATGGATCGCAACCCGAATCATCGTGGACTCGGACTTGCGTTGGAAAATATACCTCAACCCCACCCTACCCCCTTCCTCAACACAACCCTTATCCTCCACTTCGACCGAATCATCCGTCTGCATTGACGAGACAACCTCACCCGAAACGTATTCTCTTATCTGCTCTCAGATGCGCGCGGCTGCGGAGCGTTTCGCCAGCCGAATTAGCAAGACTGTCCTCAGCAAGGTCGAGCAGCGACTTCTTCAAAAGCAGCGTACCGGCCAGTTCCAAACATTTCTTGGTGCCATGATATTGATCAACTGTGTTGAGCGCATTACGTGGCTTTTCCAGATGTGGGAGTCAGAACAGTATAGTCAAAGGGTATGTTAGCCCGATTGAAAGCCTCTCTCATTGCAGTGCCACGTGAATTTCCCTATTAATATTTTGTACTATTTAGTGGCCCCTCGAAAGCCGCCCCCTATCCTTCGCATCCCAAGGCGACCGATTCGCCGGGATCGTAGCAACCCATCTCCGCATGCGCTCTTTAGCTCCAGACTGCGTCGTCGACCCGGGAACAAACATTTTGAAATCTTGCTACTCGCGCGACCCGGATGTTACGAGATGGTTTGAAGCGATTAAGATTTCACGTAAGTACCCAGTACCCATGGGAATACCCTAACCTAGTCCTGGCAACATGGAACATGGGACAAATGCTAATGTATATATTTTCTCTCTCTCTAGCAAATGACCTTGAAGAGCGCCAGGCAGCAAAATTCGACATTTCGAATCCGCGCTCTCTGGATATGGTGTATTGCATGAGACTGTTTCGGCAGGGTGAGAGCAGTAATGGTAATGCCTAATATACCACATTTCCCCGTTCTGTTGCTTCCTTCTTTTTCTAGGCTTCCTATAGTTTGTGAACTGTGGAGCTTTTATCATGTTACGTGTCTATGTTTGTTATGGGGTTATGAATATATGGTGGGTGGTCTGCACTGTTCTCTTCTACTTTGTTGCTCTCTCTCTTTCTATCTTTTTGTTTAGACATATCTTGCTATACGGCGATGGGCGGTCTCTCTCTGTGTCTCTCTCTGTGTCTCTCTCCTTTTTTTTTCTTACTCTTTTTAATTATTTTTGCAAAGAAAATCAATAGGCAATTTAAGGAATGAGAATGGCAATGGATAATTAATGAATTCCACGGCGTCCTTGGTTTCTGGTAAATAACCAAGCTACTTTTTCAAGTCCCTTTTTCCCCTTTCCCAGAACTTGCGGATTGAATTTTCGCTGATAACCCGTTTTCATCTCTTTTCCCCTTCCTTCTCTCTCTTCATCCTCCACTCACCAACCACCCTAATAAGGGCGCCATGTCGCATACATGTAGCAAAAAGAATTACTCCCTATCTACGGACCAAAGCTAGGATATATACATACAACAAAGGTTGAGTGGAGTGGTGGGCGGCCACGAGTGAGTTCTCCCCTCTTTTTTTTATTTTTCCTGTTTTTTTTTTGCTTATAGGATAGGACTACTGTCTGTTTTCTTTTCCTGCTGCTTAGTGGAGCGTCTTTGGTGCTCCATGTGTAGGAGTGAGTACTCGTGTCTTTCCAATACCCCAGCAGACAACTACCGCTCTTCAAAGCCTCCAAAGCCAATAAAATGCAGAGAGCCAATCAATTCATCAACAATCGGCCAGGTGGCCGAGTGGTTATGGCGTCAGGTTTAGGTCCGCTTAAATTCCCTGATTTCGAGAGATTCCCGCGTTCGAATCGCGGCCTGGTCATTTGTTTATTTCTTTTTCCCGCTTTTTTTTTTATTTTCTGTCGGGAGGGGAGTTAGGTGGTTGGTTGTGTCTTTTATAACTATTCCTATCACCTTGTCGTACTTTTCGTTTTTTCGTGTGTCTCCTCTTGGTTCTCTTGGTCTTGCTTTTTGAAGTGGTGGGAGATGGTACATTTTGGGTTATTGAAGTGGGAGGAGGGGGAAGTCTGTACTGTCGTTTTTTCTGTGTGGGGGGGTAAACTGTGCTTTCCATTATAATCTAAGTAACAACTATCTATTTGTTCAGAGAATTCTATCTATTCAATTAGAAAATATAGTCCGCAGGGTGCGGAGGTGGATGAACTCGACACGTAAAATCAGAATGAACAGGCCAGGGCAGATCAGGGTATTGTACTGCAGAACGCAAAATCGGACCGAGCGAAAAGCGAGGGGACAAGTGATATGAATATGTAGGTATGGATGGAAGCATGGCAGGAAGAAGAGGAAAGCGGTTTAGCTAGGTGATTTTTCTCTATGCAAAATGCCGTTGGTTGGCAGTCGTAGGATTCATGAAGGGCATGATATCCGAGTAAAAATGGAAGGGGCCAGGAAACGAAGAGAGAAAAGAAAAGAAAGTGGATAAGGAAATAAAAAGGAAATGAAGGGATGGAGTTAAAAGCAGAGAAAAATCCAAAAGACGAACAAAAGCAAGGGGAGTAAATACTAACTAGATGATAGAATAGCAAATTACAAGGATATCTCAGAAACATCAGAGCAAAATAACCAAAAGGAAATTAAAAATACACATTACAAAAAATAAATAAACAGGGACAAGGAAATATAGATCAAAAAAACATCAGGTTTGCAAAATCAAAGAATATTCTCCCCCCCCTGATAAATAACACCAACAAACTCACCCCCAACCAATCCAACCCAACCAACATTAAACATCAAGCATCCAATTCACCCTCCAACACCCTCCTCGCTGCATCCAGCCTCCGCCGAAACAACAGACTGCTCCTCTCATCTGCGCTCGCCCTCTTATCCCCTCTAGCGGTCGAAAACTGCAACTGCAACGCCACCGTACCTAGACTCTGCAACAACCCCTCCATTAACCTCATATCGTCCGCGTTGAGCAAGCTTGAATCCTGCTCGGCGGGCGCTGGGGGCGCCGATGGTGGTGTGAGCTGGCTGGCGGCCGAGGCGATTAGGGAGGAGATTATGGTGGTTGGGGCGGGGAGCGGGCTTGGTGATTGGGTGCGCGTGGCGGAGGAGGAGGACGAGGCATGGCGGCTGTGGCGGGACTGTTTAGCGCGCGGTGTTGAGGCGGCGGATTGCGGGGAGGTTGCTCGTGTTGGAGAGGAGGGGGATGCGAGGACGGTGGTTCGCCGGGAGTGACCGTGGGAATGATGGGTGCTCTTGTTTTGGTATTGGTAGATTCCACCGCTTCCATTTCCATTCCAATACAACGCATTATCAATCTCGTCCCCACTATACTCATCCTCTTCCATCCCTTCCGTCGCCGTCGCAAACGTCGCCGCCGTAGATATCGAGTCAGCACTATTATTCCGAACATGCGCCCTGCCCCGGGGCGATGTGTAGACACTCCCCTGACTAGCTGGCCGTGTGGTCTCAACAGAGCCAGTCGAGTCATAGCTCTGCCGCCGCGGGCGGGCCTTGGATCGTGAGTAATTGCCTAGCGCACTGTGAAGGAAGAAATGCTCGTAGTCAAATGCGTCCTCGCGGTCCTCGTGTCGGGTGCCTTCAGGTACAGGGGGCATGGGAGGGAAGTCTTGGAAAAGTTCGTCCTCGTCCCCGGAGATGGGGCTGTCGAGAGGTTCGTTTAGGATTTCGGCAAGGGCAACGCGGTCGATGTCATCGTAGGCGAATTCTTCGTCGGCGTCTTCGTAGTGGCTGTCAGCTATTGATAGCTGGTCTTCTGCGAGGACGTTGTCTAGAACGCTTTCTGGTGACTGCTCCCTCGGACTCTCGTGGTGCTCCTCCTCGTCGTCATTATTTCCCTCGTCAGCTTGGCTAGCCCAATGGCCATCGGCAACTTTGCCATTTGCATCATGGCGGTCATGAGCGCTTGTATACCACTGCTCCGCCGCCGTGAACGGGCTAGGTGTGCGTAGGCTCTGTAAACTCCGTCTACGCAGATTATCTTCCTGGGCCTGGACCTTGAGTGTTGAAATTTTGCTTCTGAGATCCTGCATCTGATCCTGAAGTCCCCGTACGTGGAGCTGCGATTGAGAACGGGAGGGAGCACTAGCTGGGTAAACGGCATTGAATTCCTCTACCGACGAAATTTTTGGAATATGGTTCGCACGGGCATGGCTAGAAGAGCCTGAAAGCTGTTCGTAAGCGTTTTGTCGTGGTGAGTTGGTTTTTGAAGACGGAGAAGCCGGTTGTGAAACGCTGTTGTGGCTGTTAATAACTGGCTCGGCCCGATCTTCAGGAACGTAGTTAAATGTCGACATTGATGGCTGGTAAGCACCTCTGGATTCGAAACGGTCATGTTTAGGAGATGCGTCGTTTGCTCCATAACCAGAAGCATTAGTTGAGCCCAGTGCGCTGAATGACCGAAACTGGGGCTTCCCGTCCCTGATATTATTGCCCATGTTGTTCTGGATTGAGGCATCACTCAAGCCCCTGGAGTGCGTACCATTTGCGCTCAGGTCCTGGGAAACTCTCTGGCGCATTAGAGCTCCAGCAAGGCTGGTTTGTGCACGCCTCTCACCTATCATAGAATACGATCTGCCCGTAATGCCAGCGGATTGGCGAGCGTTCAGAGCGATTGTGCCTGACAACAAAAGGGAAGGCGAGGGCGTCATGCGAAATGAAGTACGCGCCCGGTTGAGGTTCCCTTCCATATGCTAGAAATGACACTGTTAATATCCTGGGATTGGATTCGAGAGGCCAGGGAAACAAACCGTCAGTCTCTTCTTCGCATTCTCCAGAATCCGCTCCGCCTCCTTGCTCAACATGGCAGAGGATATCTCATCGTCCGTCTCGTCATCTTCCTCTTTAATAGCAGCCATATTATTCCTCTCCATCTCAGCGTCCATAGTGGTCTGCTCCTGCGTTCCATAATCGGTTTCACAGTGGCCACCCTCACGCTCCGCCATATCCTCCGATCCGCTCTCTTTAGCATGCTCCCCACGATCAGCCGCAAACTCTTCCCATCTCTCCAAAATCTCAGTAGGCGCACTAATCGTCGAACTAGACGCGCTGCAACTCGCCGCATCATCATCACAGTCTTCATCCCCATGCCCATGATCCCCATACCCCTCATACCCCAAATCCCTATGATCACGCCATTGCTGCGGCTTCAAAACCGGCGAACTATCCAACACCATCCTCTCCACCTCACCATCGCGCACATTCCCTCCTTCGCTGCCACTCCACCTCGCCCTAGGCGGCGACTCTTCCTCGCCAATATCCGACAACGGCGGTCGAATCTCATGCCCCTCAAACACCCAATTGTTGCGCGGCGGGGGCGGGTTTTTGACCGGCTGATGATGCGCCGTGGAGGAGCCGGACGCGGTTGCCAACGTGGCCGGCAGCGAGACGGCGACTCCAATTCCTGCCGAAGAGACGTGCATGCCATTTTGTGCCTGGACGGAGCTGCGGCGGTAGGACGGGTGGTCTGGCGAGGGTAGCTGGAGGGGTTGGAAGGGGGGTGACGGGGTGGAGCACTCGCGCTCGCTTTCGTAGGGGAGGATCATGTCCGGGTTTGTCAGGGTGGGAGAGGGGAAGGACGCATTATTCGGTTGGTGAGTAGTATGTGTGCTGTTTGTACTGTTGTTGATGCCGTTGTTGTTAGGGTCGTAAAGGGGATTGTGTTTGATAAGGGTGGGCGTGGGTGAGCTCCGTTGGTTCTCGAAGGAAGTAAATGTCGCCAGGCCCGGGCGAGACATGGTTCATTCGGTATTTTTGCAAGGGGGTACGAAAGGGACGGGATACGCTGGCTGCGCGACGGGGACCTGCAGCCAAACCCGGTAGATTTGGGGGAGGGTTCCTTTGTTCTTAGCGCGCAGATACAATCTGGCCAAACTTGTTGGTCAGGACAGGGAGATCTCGCAACGCTGGCTGGTCTGGGAATTCATCTGCGGTAGTAGGGGCGGATCCGGGTGTAGTGCTAGCGATGCGATGGATGAACGGCGTAGCAGCAGCCGGGGGCCAGTGAGCGGGATACGGATCAATCGCTCGAGAGCAGCATGGCACTCGGGGAGACTGCCGGTGCAATTGGGGCAGAGGAGCGCAGGCTGGTGAAATCGCTGGAGGATGAGGCGGTGGTGTAGGCCGAAAAAGGAAAAAAGGGCTTGGGGCTAAGATGAGCCTCGGAGACGATCAGCAGCAGCAAATTGATTAATTATTTATTTCTTTCTTGTTGAGCCCCGACCAGGCACATTATTATTATTTTGGAGATATTTTCTTTTATGGGGAGAAAGGAGGGTTGGATTCATTGAATGCAGCTGGTTTTTCTTTGACATAAATCCTAACAATATTTGTTGGCTTGTTGTATATATATTTACCCCTGACCAGCACATTCCGGTATATAAATGTATCCAATCTACCCTTACATTCCTAAACCTGTCTCTATGTCTCGATATCAATAGCAAACTAGATTCCATTGCCCTATCTTGGAATGCCGGGCATATCTATGGGCAGATACAGAGACTATATAGTTATCTACAATGACGGCAACAATCAAAATAAACACCCAACTACGTGACACGGAACACAAAAAACAAAGAACCTCCCGAACCGGAGAGAATACAAAACTCCCATTGCTTCATGTCAGACTGGAGATCAGCCAGCCCCTCGTCTGGTTGGCAATCCGTGTGCAACTCGTCGTAGATTTTTGTATGGTGTCACGATATAGGGAAGCATCTATAAGACTTCGTCAAGAACAAGTATTCTGCGCAATAAATAGATTACGCATAGATCTATTTCCTGGTATATAGAGAAGAAAAAACAAGTACAAAAACAAAAACAAAAAAAAATCCTACGCACCGTATCCAATTTTCTCCAACAACAACTTCGCCGCACTCTTCGCCCCAGGCGTGTCTCCCTCCTTCACCTCCTTATTCGCCAACTCCGCCAACACCTTCTTGTTCTTCCTCAGCGTCTTTATCAGCTCATCCCTCTTCTCGAAATCCTCCGCCTCAACCAGCGCCACGATCACAAACGGATGAATCTTGGTAGCCCACTCCATCACGTTGCCGGAAATATGCTCATATAGGAGCCCGTGGAAGTTCAATGGTGGCTCCACCTTCTCTACGGACTTGGTCTTGCTGTTAAATCTACCCCCCTGGACGAGAGATTTAAGCATTCGGCCCGTGGCTGGGGTCTGCAGGGCCTCAGGTTTCGACTTTGCGATGGACGCGACGGCAGCTAGTGCAGCGGATTTGTCGCCGTCGGCGCTGAAGAGGACTTCGGTGATGAATTGGCAGCCGAAGCTGGATTCGACGAGCAGCTCAGCGCTTGCGGTGATGAACTCGAGCAGCGTGGGGGAGGCGGCTTTTACGAGCTCCTGTCGGCGGACGTTGGGGTCCTTTTTTGACGTCTCGGCTCGGATTGCAGAGACTTCTTCCAGGATCTTCTTGTGATGTACATCCGTGACCAGCCATCTCGTTACGTCCTCGCCAAAGAGGTAGAGGATGGGAATGCGCGCGGTGAGGTCGATGGCCTGGTGGAGGAGTTCTTCGTGGCGGGATTCTTCAGCGGATCCTTGGTTGAGGAGTTCGGGGAAGATGGATTTTTGGCAGAGTTTGGTGTCGTCGATAACTTCGTATGCCGTCAGGAGGACGATTTGCCCGTGCACGTCGCCCGCGAGCATTTTCATGGTATCTCTGTACATTCTTAGAAGGAGTTTTCTGTCCTTTGCGTTGGAGTAGGCAAAGCACAGCGACATGAGGCGGGAGCCGGATTTGGTAAATGCCAGGTTCTTGGCGAGATCGCCCTCCTCGTCGCCCTTGATGAGCTCGATGAGCTCACTCGCCTCCTCGCTGCCGGGCTTGGTGTTGATAAAATATTGGAGCATGGCGTCGTGGAGCATTGTGAAGCCAGTAGATTTCTTCTGGACGAGGTGATTGATGAATTCCTGGAGGTACTTCATGATAGGACCTCGCTTTTCTGGATTCCTCTCCAGAATCTTGGCCAAATCTGCACCATCCGCAGTAGCCTCCGCATCCCTAAATACGGCGAACTCAGATCCATACCATTCGCGAAGTAGCATAGCCTTCTGCGCAGCGGATGCAACAGTCCTGTAGATATCGTCCACAATCCACGACGCCTCAGGGTGGCGCATAAGCCGCTTAACATGGCCGTAGAATTCAGGAACAATCATATCTCTAATATCATCCGAGTCTCCATGAACAAGCAACTTTCCAATCAAGAATTTCGCATACTTGCTCTCCGCCAAGCTTCGATAGTCGCCCTTCAATTCCGTCGCGATGGCTACGCGCTGTGCGGGGGTAGCGTATTTGAGCGCGGTCTGGATGACCCGAACGGAGTCGTGCTTGAAGACAAACTCCTTCACCCGACCTGTAATGATCGTATACAGTTCCGCGACCAGTTTTTGGCGTTCTTCGCGGGGCACATGCGATTTCCGGCGCAGGCGCTCCCACAGCTTCTTAGAGCGGGCGATGATATCGGCATTCGGCTTTGCGGCTTTTCGTTCCTGAGCGAGTGCTTTTTGTTTCGCGTGTGATTCCTTCGATGTGCCTAGATCAAACACAATTAGGTAAGTAAATGACAGAAGTGAAAAAAGAAGAGGCATACACACTTTTTGAGGGGTCGGCGGAATTTGCCTGTTTCGACTCTTTCTTCTGGCCGGACGATTTGGTATCCTGTGCACTGTCCTCCTCCTCGTTCTCAGAAACGCTCGACATATCAACATCCTCACCGGTCGAAGACTCAATCAAATCGACGCCCCCATCCTCCTCATCGCTGCTCTCAACCTTCTTGTGCTTCTTCGGCTTTGCTTCGATCCCCTTGCTCTTTTTGACCGCCCCATCCTTCACCTTTGTTCTCTTCCCACCGCGATCATCCGCCGTATCGACCCGTCTTTTGATCCCAGCCATGATATATGCTGCAATTGGACGCTGTGGACGAGCAAGAAAAGCGAGTGTGGTGCTGTTCCTGGCGTTAATCCCACAGCTCCAGAAAAATTATTTTGGATTGCGTCGAGAGGGAAGTTTTTCGCGAGGCTGTTTGCGCTGTTTGCATATATTCCTGTTTCGGGATAGCGTGTCTTGGCACCCAACTTAACTTCAACCTCTCCTTCTCTCGTCAACGTCAATCCCTCCCCTCGTCTGTCCAAGAGTGCTCGACCTCTCTGTTGCTCTGGACTGTTATTCCCTGCTCGTCGACTGGTTCCTCTGATATCATCCATGCCGGCCAATGGCTCTCTGTGTCTCGCAATGCTCCGTCATAGGCTATGAATAAGATTCCAATTGCAAGCTCTAGAACAAGGCTCCTCTGGGACTCTCGTCTCCCATGCTGTTTACTACGCAGTATTTGTATTGTGGACCATGAATACCAGCTGGATATTGGGGGGAGGTTACCAACTTACTGAATTCCCAGTAACTCGGTGTTATTCCCCGCTTGTATGGAGTATGCCTGTGCTAATCAAAGTCTGCAGAAGGAAACTCAACCAGGCCATGCTGATGGCTAGATTACATTGCCATCTGGAGTAAATGCAATTGGCCGGGCCCGCTCATACCATCTCCTGCTATATGTACATGCCCCGGAACCAAGTTTGATGCCTCAATTGAGTTCATGATCGACACTTTGACTTCCGCATACACCCTGCGTCATCAGCGTGCGCAAAAGTCAATTCTAGTGGTCTTCCGCTGGGCAATATTTCCGCTCCTTTATTATTCCGCTGCTTGGAATGGGAATTCTCTGTTCTGTGATTCTTACTTTCATCAGACATCAACATATTTGCCACCTGAAGAACCTAATTATGATTTCATTGATTCAATTCTTTGACCGCTATGACTTATCGGGCCTTGGTTATCGCCTGACGCGTTTCCTAATCTGCCCAATTCCCCCAAGATGCTGCTACGGCTTCACTTGGGCGGCCATGAATGTCCATATTTTGGCTCCGGGAGAGTTCGATGACTTAACTAATCAAACTCAATTCCTTATACTCTCTCAGCCTGGAGCCCGCTCGTGAAGGTTTTCATTTATTTTTTCCCCACACACCCCATTCCATTGCAAGTAAACCGAATTAGTGACTGCTGGTGTTTCTCTCCAAGTCAATTGTTCTGTTTGGCATTGAAAAAAGTGGAAATCAGCAAAAATGAAGCTGACCGGAGCAAAGTCAGTGACATTGCATACATTTCTTCTTCTGTTGTTACTTGCAATTGTTTCTGGCGTGGCAGCCGAGCGGCCACGCTTTTCTCTTTCGTTGCCTGAATTCGTCAATCGAAACGGTTTATTTAAGCGCTGGGGGGGAGGGGGCGGAGAGGAAGGCGATTGGGGAGGCGGGGAAGACGGGGAAGACGGAGACTGGGAAAAACCGAAACATCCGCCGAAATATCCCAAGCCGGGACACCCCAAGCCAGGATACCCCAAGCCGGAATACCCTAAGCCGGAGTACCCCAAGCCCAAGCCCCCCCATACTCCCAAGCCAACCCCCACCACCACAATCACACCATCGACCTGTTTTAATATAACGACAACGTTCACAACCACAGCTACAAAAACCAAAACCGATCACCATGGGCATCACTCCAAGACAACGGTCACCACGACCGAAACCACCCACACAAAGACTTGCCCCCCTCCCCGATCGACGTTTAGCACAAAGACAAGGACGATGACACCCACGCCTACACCCACCACGGCCACAATTACCACCGTTACGCCAACTACAGCGCCGACCACCATGACCGTGCCAACAACTACAGTTCCGACCACGACAGCTCCAACCACCATGACGTCTCCAACAACTACAGCTCCGACCACCATGACCGTTCCGACCACTACAGCTCCAACCACCACAGTTCCGACCACTACGGCCCCAACCACCATGACAATTCCAACCACTACAGCTCCGACCACCATGACAATCCCAACTACTACAGTTCCTACCACTACAGGCCCAACCACCACAGTTCCAACCACTACAGTTCCAACCACTACAGTTCCAACCACTACAGTTCCAACCACTACAATTCCGACCACTACAGTTCCTACCACTACGGCTCCAACCACCATGACCATTCCAACCACTACAGCTCCGACCACCACGGCCCCGACCACTACCATTCCAACCACCACCGTTCCAACCACGGCCCCGACCACTACCATTCCGACCACTACCATTCCGACCACTACCATTCCGACCACTACCATTCCAACCACCACAGTTCCAACCACCACAGCTCCAACCACCACAGCCCCGACCACTACCATTCCAACCACTACCATTCCGACCACCACCGTTCCAACCACCACAGTTCCAACCACCACAGCTCCAACCACCACAGCCCCGACCACTACCATTCCAACCACTACCATTCCGACCACCACCGTTCCAACCACCACCATTCCAACCACCACCATTCCGACCACTGCCATTCCGACCACTGCCATTCCGACCACTGCCATTCCGACCACTACCATTCCGACCACCACCATTCCGACCACCACCGTTCCAACCACTACGATTCCGACCACCACCGTTCCAACCACCACGGCCCCAACCACCACCATTCCAACCACTACGGCCCCAACCACTACGGCCCCAACGACCACGGCCCCAACGACCACGGCTCCAACCACCACAGATCTGACCGCCACACCAACTACTACCATGTCTCCAACTACCACCATGTCTCCGACTACCACCATGTCTCCGACTACCACCATGTCTCCAACTACCACCATGTCTCCGACTACCACCATGTCTCCAACTACCACCACGCCAGCCACCACTACCCCTGTGACCACTACTACCCCGGCCACCACTACCCCAATGACCACCACCCTGGCCACTCCCACAACGCCTGTGACTACCACCACGCCGGCCACCACTACCCCTGAGACTACCACTACAGCGGCCACCACTACCCCTGAGACTACTACCACGCCGGCCCCCACCACACCGGCCACCACTACCCCTGTGACTACTACCACGCCACCCACTCCTACAACCCCTATGACCACCACGCCCGCTACTCCTACCACTCCTGTGAC
>JANTQI010000142.1:0-71531 GCA_032988985.1 Emmonsiellopsis sp. PD_5
AACCCCCCTTCCTCGCACCCGGCGCCGTGCGTCCCAAAATCCCCTCGCGAAACCCACCCTTCCCACCCCCTCTCGCAATAACCATCCCCACCGCAACCCCCACGCCCATCACGAAGCAGATAACAACCCACAGCGTGAAGCCGGACATCCCCGATGATGAGGAGGAACGGGAATGAGAGGGTGAGGAGGCGTCAAGTTCTAATACATCGCCTGTAGCCATCCAGCCGACGCGGAAGGTGAATGTGAGCGGCTCGCCGCGGATTATTTTGGCGCCGGAGCCGGGGGACCAGGGGTTTTTGGGGAGTGGTTTCTTATTATTAGTATCGTCTGAGTCGAGGGGTGGGAGGACCAGGGGGACGGAGTATGCGGCGCCGGAGAGGATGTGGCCGGTGGGGTCTAGAGGATCTTTTTTCCCCTTGTTCTTGTGCTTCTTCTTGTTCTTCTTCTTCTTCTGTTTTTGTTTCTCTGACGAGGAGGGGGAGGATGGTGGTAAAGAAGACAACCGCACACTCTGATGCAGCACCACATTCATATCCGTCCACATGTGTAAATGCGACAGCTGCAATGTGCCCTGCAGCGCAATCGTTAGCGGGGTGAAGGGTATCGAGCCACCGACTCCCTTCCCATCCCCGTCAGTACTATCATGCCTCTCCTCCCCACTCTCCGCCCTCCTATCCCTCGCCACGGGCGCCGCAACGGCGGGCGACAACGGCGTCGTAGGTATCCGACACGCCATGGGCACGTCGGCATGCACGTAGTATTCGAAGAGGTGGTAGAGCGGGTCGGAGATGGAGGGGATGGTGCAGGTGATTGTTTCGGAGACGCCGTAGTGGAAGGCTAGCGGGGAGGAGGTCTCGTTGCAGGTTGGGAAGGGGATGTATTGGAGGTTGCCGGTTTGGTCGGTTATCTGTGTATATATCCAGTGTCAGATGTGTTTAATTGGGGTTGTATATCGCAAGGGCCGCGCGGTGTTTGATTCATACATGTTCGCCCGTCTCTCTGGATATGAACAGATTAGCAATTGCACCCCCCCAAAGGAGGATCTAGTTAAATCCCTTCAGAGAATCAACTCACATGTCCCTATTCAAACAACTAACAGGCACATTCTGCCCATACTCATATCCCGAGCTCGCCTCCGCATCTGCCCCGGCCACCACCACCGCATTGCCAACAAGCAGCAGTAGTAGCGCGGCCGAGATGTCTGGTGGTCGTAACGGCATTATGCAAAATAAATAAAAACGAAACCCAAAAATAAGACACTCCCTTTTGCGCCGGGAGCAGAGAGGGCGGAGGGGGGGATTGGAGAGGAGAGGGAGCAGGAGAAAAGGAGATAGATAATAGGTGTAATCAACCTTTAGATTTTGCGGTGGGGATTGTGATTGGCTGGGGGAGTTTGTGGGGGATCTAAATATTTAATGTATTTACATATTGATATTGATTGCTTGATTAATTAATAATTGAGACAAGAGGAAGATATTTTTTTAAGAGGAGGTTTGCTAACTGATTGCTGGTTATTTACTATTTGCTAATTGATTCTATATCCAACGGGCAGGCTGTGAGTCTGACCGAATCATGCTGAGAATAGTTACATAGATTGAGTCAAACAGCGGACAAAAATAAATTATAACTAAGACTTTTATTTATCTCTTTTATCAGATCTTTCAATGCTGTTAAATTTAATGATTCTAATGAGGAAATTCCATGCAATTTCCTCTTAATTATGGGAAATAATGGATCTCCTCTCCTCCGCCTGAGCTCCCTACCAATAATCTATTTTTCCCATTGAAAATCAGTGATTTGCTGTTTACACTACGCCTAGAAAAATACACCAAGCGCTGAATACGAGGTCTCTCGCGGAGAAGAGGGGATGATCAGATATCTGCCTATTTAATGAGGATGGAAGTCCCATCAATTATTCACCGGACTCTTGTCTCGCTGCCCACCCAGACAGTTTGAACTCATTCTGCAATAAAACACTTCGTCAAGTTGGTTAATGGGCCCCAACCTGACCTCATCAGGGCCATTTTTGTTGCCATCCTATGTCCCACAGCGACGCGAAAGCGGCTTGAATGAAGCATCAACAGCATCGGAATCTCCGCAGAACAGATAATTAAGAAACAAAATGGCAAAAATGACTCGCGAAGAATACGTCGCTCGTGCCGACAGCGAGGAAGGGGACGACTGGGCCCCTGGTTGGGATGCCATCGACGATTGTCTGAGGCCCCTTTATGGTGACCAGAAGCCTGTTCATCTCGGCACTCCGCTCGAAAAACGCGCCGTGCTGGGCGGGGACCAGTATATCGATGGGTATAGCATCTACTCTTCACCAAAGGGCTACAAACATGGCGTTACCTATGGAATGACGGAATTATATGTCGACGTCGACGCTTTCGGACAGGAACATAGCCGCTGGGGATACGAAATGACGATGAAATATCTGACGCCGGACGGAGTCACGGATGAGCAGATGGCCTTTTGGTCAGCGGAGTTCTTTGCGTCGGTGGGCAGCTGGGCATATAAGTCGCAGAGGCTGTTTGAGAGCATGCAATGTCTCAATGTCGGCAATGGCAAATCGTTCAACCACCATGCCGGTGACTCTGCCATTACGGCCGTGCTATTTGTCAATGATACCGAGTTGACTGGAGCCGATACTGTCCATGGCCGTGTGGACTTTTTGCAATTTGTGGGAATAACGGATAAAGAACGCAAGGCAATCCTCGATGATCCTGGCAAGGCTGCGGTGCTCGTTGAGAATATGAAGATGGATAGCCCCGACCTCGTCACGGATTTCTCTCGGACGACGAATTATCTGTGATGTAACTATTTACCCTTTCTGGGCTACAATTCTGCCTCTTGCATTGCTTTTTTCTCTTCATCCAGACCTTGAGGCATGCTATTAGAGCACATTCGGATAAGCAAGATTACAACGTGATATCATTTGACCTCTGCTTAAGCGATCTGTGCTGCTCTCACCATAATCCAGGCATGTACATGCCTATCTATTGTATAGGATTAATGAACGCGTGGATTAGGCCGGTTAACTTCAGCCACGAATCTGCAACCAGAAACCCACTGTCCAGCATCTAAATCCAGATACAACGACAAGAAAACAAGAAAATGATGTCAATCAATGGTAATGATCCAACTAGAGCCGAAAAAAGAAAAAGATATCCTTCGATCTATTTAATCTATCAGTCAATCATCCCGAAACGGCCATACCTTCTCCCACTCCCCCCTCTCGATCTCATCCCTAGCCACCTCATCCAAAAACTGCTCTTTCACAATCCCCAACTTCTTCTTCAACCCCTCGTAATCCTCATGCCCAACCCATCCCTCCCAACCATTCTCCGCACCCCCCAGAGCCTCCAAGACATCTTCCATCATCTGCACCCCTTCCTCCCACTTCCGCTGATCAACAGCCTGTTCTGCAATATCAGCCGCGGTCACCGTCAGCGGACACGAAGGTCCATGAGGCCCCACGATCTTCTCCCATTCACGGACAACCTGGATTAGCTGGCCTCTTATAATCGGTTCTCCGTCATTAAACACTTGAGAAATCAGTGAGATTATCTGTGCCCCGAGGGTCTCTGCGTGCTGTAGGGCTTTGTAAACGGGCATGTTGGTTCGAGCAGACTGGACCTCGTAGAGTTTATATAGGGATTGCTGGGATTGTAGTTCTTGCGCTTCCTCTTTCTCTTCGGGGGTTAGTGTCTCGAAGTTCTCGGGTAGGGGAGGTAAGGTAGAAAGTCCCAGGGCGGGTTTTGGACCCTCGAAATCTAGAAATGCTGGCGTATGAGCTTGTTTGAAGAGCGGGGCGGTGTGTGTGGCTTGCCAGTCGATGATGGAAAGAATCTCTGCCGGGATTTCTGGGTTGATGAAGATGTTATCGTGATGCAGGTCATTATGCCAAAGAACTGGTGTATGAGTGGAAGTATCCTTGGGGAGGAGATGGAAAGCAACTTTGTCAAAGTCATTAAGAACGGAGAGCTTTGCGGTTGCGGTGGGTTTGTAGCCTCCAGGGCCACCGAAGATTCCCTCTGGTCTTGGAAAGGTTGACGATTGCTGGATGCAGTCTCTTTCTCTCCTGCTGGCAGCTAGAATATATTCATACGCGTTTTTCCCTGCATTGTGCGGAGGGATTAGCAAGACTTCTATTAAAGTGCCGTTTGATATATTAAAGCAGGTGGGCGAAACTGACATGGTCCCTTCTCCGTAGTGATATGCCTTCGTCCATCTTGCAAAAACATCCTTTCAGTAGCCGGTCCAACGACGAAATCGTTATAATCGGTCTCGAAATAGCGGATTTTCTGTCGCAGACCGGCAAGATCTGATTTGTAATATATGCTTCCAATATGCTCGATACGATGGGACAGAAGAGATTTCTCAAGAGACACGATGCTCTGCATCAGCTTAATCTTCTCCGTCTTGCTCATGGAAGGCCACTTCGCGCTTAGTGGAACACCCTTGGCTTTCTCCATGATAATATACTCTGCGCCAACTGGATTATCAGTTGTGTTGGGGTTCCAGGCATGGACCTTTGGAACGGGCATGCCAGCAACACTCCTGGCCTAGATAAAAGTTAGACACTAGAGCACATTGGAACTGGACAGAAACAAGTACCGAGAAAACATACAAAATCCATTGTGGCCACTTCACTGGCAGTGGTATAGAAAGGAAAGCCGGCATTGGGGTTGGGGATTTTAGCAACTACTTGCTGTCCACCATCCAATGTTATAAGGAATGTTTTATTGAAATTTCCTTCGGGGAGTTTTTCCACCTTGATACACGAGGTAAGGTTGCAGCCCTGGGTTGCAGCAGAAGCCCGAACCAACTCTGTCATGTTAAATTCAACATGCCGGTCTGCGAGTTGCTTGTCTTCGTTGTAAACCCAGCGCCCATCGGTGTAATTGTGAAAGCTCTCGTCGTCCCATTGAAGGTCTGGATAACATTAGTCGGTTAATTAATCATAAAGTCGCAATAATAATAACAGCAATGACCGCACCAACCATGATGAGAATGAGCAGCGGGTGTCCTGGACATTGCTCTGGTCTTAGGCAGGGAAGGAAGAGGTAGGCTGCGAGATGGATGTCGAGGAGTTGGAGAACTTCGGGAAAAGAAGAGTGAGAAACACCGAGATTTAAATGGCCCCATATTAGCACATGATACAAAGCATTCACGAGGGTAAAAAGCTATACATGTCCAAAGATTCAGTGGAGGCCGATTTGGAGAGGAAGAGTTGAAACTTGAAGGTCGCGGTCCGACCAATGAAGGGAAGAGGCTAAGCGCCTGCACCCCCCGGCGCTTATTAATCGCCAAAGATGCGATCCATGGATTGCTTGGTTCCTGATCTGAAGAGCATATCCAATGAATTAATATCCATCTGCTTGGACTGAAATCCAATACGCTCTATTGCACCCATCCCCTCGCAGATGCTCCTTAAACGCTCGTTTCAGAGACTTGAATTGATCCAAAAACAGCAGCGATGTTTTCTTTCGTGGATTCCAGCCTTTCACTTTTACGTGGTGATGACTGCTGGCTATTATTAGCAGCCGTTAACCGCCATCGAGGGATACAAAATAAGCCAGTGAATACCAATCGTTATGAGTTCCGGGTTCCCTAGAGGCTCTAGGATTAGAAACCTCAAACAGCCACCTATCTTCTCCTTTGCGTCCACTACCCCTTCGTTACTACTGACAGAGCGGATCGTCTTCGTGGATAAAGATATAAAGGTAACAACAATATCCTCTTCTCTGACTCTTCTCCCAACCCACCACCATTGCTTGATATCTAGCGAGCACTAGATGAACCAATTCTCTTATCTATCTTCTTGATCATACACCCAAGAGACTCCTCCTATCCCATCTTATTCTACCTCAAATTAGTTACGTCCAAGTCAACCGCGTAAGTAAACTTCAAGTTATAGGGTGCGATCACGTCGTGGCATGGAATTCTAACCTGATCTCTTTACAGTTTCACCATGAACTCCATTTGCAATGGCTTGAAGCGGATGCATACCCGTGCAAAGACCAGCCTTTCCGCCAGGAAGCGTATTCTGAACCCTTCCCCTGAAGGAAGTGGAAGCCGAGTTTATCCAGCCCAGAGTTCGCCTAACGACAAGAAAATCGGTGTCCGTCTTGATAGGGGAGAGCGAGTTCATGGGAAACCCAATGTTTTGAGACTTAAGTTGCAAGTCAACAAAGGAGCAGAGGACCCGACTTTGAAGAAGCTCGCGGACGAAAACTCTCACAAGGTGTGGGCAACAATTGACGTCGACACGACCCAAGATCCGACTGAGGAGAATCTCGCGAAATTTTTTGGGGACCTGGAGGACCATGTCAGGAAAGGGAATAAGTGATTGAACGCTTTTCCTAGGCGCAGAATGCGACGGTTTTCAGCAACTCAGTATAGGTTTTGGGAAGGTTCTCCTTTTCTCTTTTTCTCTCTCTCTGTCTCTCTCTGCTTGTCTCTCTCTGCTTGTCTCTCTCTGCTTGTCTCTCTCTGCTTGTCTCTCTCTGTTTGTCTCTCTCTCTGCGTGTCTCTGTATACATATTTCTATTTCTCTGCTTCTCACTCTCTCCTGAGTGAATAGCTCAGTGAACATGAATATTGCTGCTACCCCACTTGATCCATTCAACTCTTTTTGTAGTAAAGCAGACCCAATTTTGTCCTTCTCATAAATTTGGGTTAAAATTTGGATTGAAAAAGGCCTGTTTGTCTGATACATCATCACAACATGTCAGGTTCATTGTTTCAGGGAAATTAGCTTTCTGGGTGTAGAAATTTCAACCATTTTATAATGAAGTCGGCAAGTTCATAGTTGCAAGAGCTGCAAGAAGCTAGTGACGTTGGTGACAAAGATCGATATGACCCCCTGAAAATGAAACCACTAGTGATAGGAAGTAAGAGCAGGTTTAGATGAAGAGAGGGTCAAGTTGAAACCAGCAGACGAACTCAAAAGAAAAACAAAATGAATTATCTCCTCTCACTAATAAAAATTATATATTTTTCTTCCACATCAACATAGTTTCCGTCTCATTTTTTTTACTTAACGCAAATATGTATCCCCAGTCGTCATCACATCATTCGTATCAGGGGCTCCACTCCATGCCGCCTTTTTTCAGTTCCACCCACCCCAGTGAAATCCACATGTCATAAGAAAAACTATATATCGCTCTACAAGAGCGAAGCCTTCTTCTTATACGCCGCAATCAGCCCACTAGTCGAGCCATCATGCTCCCCCTTGGCGCCGGGTGTCTCCAGCTCCTTTTGGATCTTCTTAGCCAGCACCTTCCCAAGCTCCACACCCCACTGATCAAACGAGTTGATATTCCACACCGCGCCCTCGGTGAAGGTGACGTGCTCGTAGTAAGCAATCAGCGCGCCAAGGGTGCCTGGCGTGATCTTCTGTGCGAGAATCGAGGTCGTGGGCCGGTTTCCGATGAAGGTCTTGTGGGAAACGAGGTTCTCTGCGGCTCCTTCGGCCCTGACTTGCTCGGGTGTCTTGCCGACCATGAGAGCTTCGGCTTGCGCGAGGAAGTTGGATGCGAGCATGTGCTGGTGCTTGCCGCCCTCGACGGGGTTGTGCGATTCTGCGGCCATGATGAAGTCCGTGGGGATGAGCTTGGTGCCTTGGTGGAGGAGCTGGTAGAAGCTGTGCTGTGCGTTGGTGGCTGGCTCGCCGAATAGGATGGGTCCGGTGGTGTATTTGACATATTCTCCACTGCGGGTAATGGCTTTGCCGTTGCTCTCCATGGAAAGCTGTTGGAGGTAGGCGGGGAAACGATGAAGGTATTGGTCAAATGGCGAGACGAGGTGAGTCTGCGCGCCGAAGAAGTCGCTATACCACACGCTCAAAAGGCCCGCAATAACTGGGATGTTCTGTTCAAGGGGCGTTTCACGGAAATGGTTGTCCATGGCATGGGCGCCAGCAAGGAATTGATGGAAGTTGTCGAAACCGATGTAGAGGGCAATGGATAGGCCGATGGCGCTCCACACGGAGTATCGCCCTCCAACCCAGGACTCAAATCCGAACATGTTCCTCTTATCAATACCGAACTTGGTGACTTCAGCTTCGTTTGTGGAGAGAGCGACGAAATGTTTGGCAATGTGGGCTGGGTCTTGGGCGGTCTTGAGGAACCAGCTTTTGGCAGTGTTGGCATTGGTGATGGTCTCAGCGGTGGTGAACGTCTTCGAAGCAATCAGGAAGAGAGTGGTCTCTGGGTCAGAGGCGCGCAGAGCTTCGGCAGCGTGAGTGCCGTCAATGTTGGAGACGAAGTGGAGGGTCAGGTCGCGATCGCCGTACGCCTTCAATGCCTCCGTAACCATGACAGGGCCACTGAAACAGTGATTAGCAAGCATTCTACCTTAGAGGGAAAAAAAAAGGGGGGGGGGGGGTTATAGAAATGTAAACAGTACGTACAGGTCGGATCCTCCAATGCCCACGTTGATAATGGTCTTGATCTTCTTTCCGGTATAGCCCTTCCATTCTCCGCTCCTGACCTGCTCAGAGAATTCCTTCATATGATCCAGGACCGCATTGACATCTTCTACCACACTCTTGCCACCAACCTGCATGGGCTTGTTCGTAGTGTTCCGCAGCGCAACATGATACACAGCGCGGTTCTCGGTGAAGTTGATGGGATCGCCATTGAACATCTCATCGCGGAGCTTCTCAACACCAGCTTCCTTGGCCAGTTTGATCAACAAGGCCAAGGTCTCCTCTGTGACGAGATTCTTGGAGAAATCGAACAGGATCTCGGACTTGTCGGCGGCGTTGTTGAAGGTGCGCGAGAAGTTGTCGAAGCGCTGGGGGTCCTTGGCGAAGAGATCTTTGAGGGAGAGATGCCTGCCGGTGCTGCTGTGGTATTCCTGCAGGGCTTTATAGGCGCTGAGATCGCTGGTCTGTGCAAAACTCGCCATGGTGGTGTGTGGTGGTGGGATAGCTGCTGTTGGGCACGAAGATGGCGGGGTAGAGAGCTCTAGGCGGGGAGCTTCGTGCAGGCCAATTGATGGTAATAGCAGACGGGAGAAGAATCACAATCGAGCTAGAGCAAGAGAAGCTGGTTAATAGCTATCTGGCAGCGGTGAGGCGGAGAGTTGGAGTTGTGTTGGAGTTGATGTTGAAGCTGAAGTGGTGGAGGTTGATGTTGATGTTGACTTCACCGGACGCGGAAGAGCGGACTGACGTTGATTAAATATTCCTCCCCACGCCTGGATCCTGACATCGAATCCCTGGAGCTGCCCAACAATATTTAAAAAAAAAAAACAAAAACACCCAAACCTGTTCTTGATGGCCTTGGTTACGATGTCATGCTCAGCAATAATCTCATAATCAATGCAGCCCGCTGAATAACCAACAGCCTACCATCATCCAGCTTGATACTCGTCTTGAACGCCTCGTTACCCGATGCCCGCACTGCTTCTACGGCCTACTATTCCTGAGTTAATGCCCTTCAGATCTTGCCAGCGTCATCCTCAGGCAGCGGGTGTTTTGCTTCCATCTCGCTGGCTAAACTGCAGCTATCTGCGTTTCGCGATGTCATCAAACCCGCCTGCTTGGTGGAGGAGAAAATATCCGGACAATCAGCAAAAAAAGATCCCAGGCTAATAATTCCGCGGTGTACCATGCCATGTCTTTCGCGGAAATAGTCTTCGAATGCAAATTGCCGCCAAAGATATGCTCAGCAAAAGCGTTCTAGAAGCGCCCAAGCCTTGCCGCAAACAGCTGTCCGGTATCTGATGCTTATCCACAGTGCAGAAGTGGGGGAACAGAGCCGGCCACTGTCTGCGATTTCTTGCTTCCGAACAGCAGCGGGTGGCTAGGCTTGGAGGGGCTGGTTGGTGGGATATCATGAAGTAAAAAGAAGGGAGAAAAGGCATCGGAACTGTCCCACCAGTGCCACCATTCAGCGCCTTATCCACTTCTTGTCCCGGCTAATATGGCGGTTGGGGAGACCACGGATTTTTTCTCACATTGCGACATTTTTTTAGCCTGGGAGTTGGGCCCCGCCCTTTGCTCTCGGTCCGCTACGGAGCTTGAAGCGTCGCCAACAAGAGCACCAGTGACAGCCAAAGATACCCCCAACTTGGGATTTGATATTTACTCGCACGAGAGACGGGCATAGAATGAAGTGCCAAGTTGTGTCAGGAATGCATACCCACATCTGTGCCCAGCTTGTGAGAGCGAATGCGATGTGGTTTATAAACCCGATCCCCGGATGCTTTCATAGCAATTAGAGTGGCAGTGTTCGGGAACATACATTGCTTGCATTTTGGACTCCGTAGGGATCTCGACTGTTCACCAGCGCGGCGAATTGGGTTGATTTCTTGGTCGAATTTCCCATGGAGGCATCGTTGTAGGAGACTGCGACGAACTCCCAGTTTCTGTCGCAACTAGATTACAATATGAATGCACCATGCCGAGTTCCACCATGCTGTGTCTATTGGTGGACGAGGATTTGGATGCTGCTTGCGCCAAATGCCTGAAACCCATATTCCTCCGGATGCGCTTTAACGGGTTAAGTACTCCGTAGGGCTGGAGACAATCCGGCATGGAAACGATAAGAAAAACGGAACCCCAAATCAGAGCAAAATGCTTTGCTCATTAAATAACCCATAGTTCCCAAAATAAAAGTACACGAAAAGGTGGATGTCCCAATACAAGGCAGTAGGCCGCTGCGAGGTTTGCTATACCCACAAAACAGAACAAATGCGGGCCATTGAAAAGGAACAAAATGAGGATGGGGAATCAAGTACAAAAGCACACAGTCTCAGAAAATATGAAAGAAAAAACTCCAAAAAAAGGACAGCCTACTTCTTCTTCTTTCCCCCAAAGAAATTTATCCCCGTCGCCCTCTCAGCCATCACCACAGAAATACACGAAGCAACAACAACTTCCACCGGAATCACATCCCTCGCAGCCTCAAATATGACAATCGACCCCATAATCCGACCATTCCGCCTCTGCTTCCATGCCGCCAGAAGCACCTTTCCATCCACTGACTCGAGCTTCAAATTCCCCTTACATTGTGGCGCGGAATCGTCCAGCTGGTTCAGAATATCCATCGAGCCCTTCCATACAAATTCCGAAACATGAGAAGACGCCGGCCCCGCGATCTCGATCATCGAATGATGCCTCTTCCACCCATCCCGATTAACCAGCCATCGCCTCTTCGAGCCCTGGCCCGTCGTCGAATTGTTCTCTATCAACTCCAGCTCCGCCTTGAGACTGGTAACTCCCTGCCAGCCGCGGGGGCAGAAATTCACAACGCCGCTCCCCGAGCTGCCCTCCGCAGCCCCGCTGCTCGCGGACACTGGGTATACACTGAACATCGGCGGGAGGACGGACATGACATCCTGCCAATGCATTTCTGTCGTGATGAAAGCGACGCTGAGGTTTCGCGGGTCGAGGATTCGGAGTTGTAGATCCATGGGCAGGATGAGGCCGAGGGCGGTGGATTTTTCAACCTGGAACCGACACCATTCTTTCGGCTTGTTGGCGACTTCGATGTTTCCCGAGCCGCCCTGGTGGTCTATGTAGACTTGTTTCCCATTCTCGTCGGTGTCGAGGTGGACTTGTTTTTCTGAGGACGTGACTACTTCGATGTTGCCTGAGGTGGAGGAAGGGGGTGCTTGAGGTGATGCGTTGTGTTTGTTGTAGGCTTCTTGTTGTGAATCGAGGACGACTTCGATGTTGCCGGATGCGCCGATGGGGGATTGCTCGGTCTTTGGGCTTTGATCTTGGTCTTGGTCTTGGACTTTGGCTGGAGCTGGAGGTTCAGGCTGAGATTGAGGTGGAGTCGTAGTTGGAGCCGGAGCTGGGGATGTCGCAGACATTGTTGTTGCGGGCGGAGGTACGTATTAACGATCGCGAATTCCTTCGTTTTCCTATGCCATCCAAATGGTGATATTGAATTGACATAGTATTAAAAGTAAAGAGGAGTTGGCGGAGAAGACGAAGAAAGAAGATGATGATGACGAAACGAGCGGCTGGGACTGGGGACCCCCCTGATCGTCGGTAAAAAGCTGCTTGAAAAAGGCTAACAAACTCGCCGATGTGACAAGCTCATTAGCGATGCCACAATTAATCCCCACCCAATGCGACGATTTTCTATATAAAGAAACAGAATGGGCTGCAAGCTGCCTGGGGCTCTCAAGTGATGGACTTTCGCTCCAGCTCAACATTCTTTCTCCTTTTCGCCCATTTGGATTTGTAAATTGTGTGGAGTGTGGGAATTAATTAGCCAGAATAATAAGTCCATCTGATGCTGATGACACGCCAATGAATTTGGGGGGGGTTAACAAGAGGAAGAAATATACGATTGGCTACTTCGTAATTTTTTCTCAAGGCGCAGCGCAGCCCCCCAAGACCCCCCCGCGTTTAGTTCGAGGTGATTTAACCAACTCGGCTCCACATTGCCCAAGCTAATTCGAGATTTTGGTTTCTGCGGCTGCATGCATGAGCGGATTTTTGTTTATTTCCTTTTTTTTATATTGAGAGATATGCAAATCCATATTATTCGGCGTATGAAGGGTTTGTGTTAATAAGGTTGGAGATGAAGAGGTAAGAAGGGCAAGGGAAGAATTGACGAGATGGAGAATAGAAGTTTTTATTAGTGATATATTTCTATTATTATCAAACTTCCTCCTGCGATATTAATTATTCGAATGGGGATTTGATGTTCTGAGGCATTGAAACTGCCTCAATGACGAGATAACCAACATGTAAATGTGATCGGGAACTGATACATCATTGGGTCGCTGCATACTGGTATATCCAGTCTTGTTCGGCGCGGGGGCAATGTGGAGAGGACTTTTTTCGGGTAGTTAATAAAGAGTTCAGTGAATTTTTCTTCTTGATAGGAATGAACGATGGAGAACTTTTGGGATATTTTTTGTTACTGGCGTTCGAATTTTTGACATAATCAGTGGCTGGGAGATTAAGGTTGCATGAACACCTCGAGTCCCCCCCTGCTGATATGAGCTGTTGCGACTCCAATATATGAAGATCACATCTGGGGTGAGAGGCTGGTTTAATGGGACGAAATGTTCCTGCATTGAATAAGCTATCTAGAGGAGCCAATGGCGACATTGTGATAGTATTTCAAGAGAAGTAGAAGGGGGGGTAAGATTTAAGAAAAGGCACAAGGTATATAAAAAAAAGAAAGAGCACTTCAGTTAATCCATTATTACTTCCTGGCCACGTAATCCCAACATTTAAAAAGAAAAAGGGTGAGATAGACAGCAGTAGACACACAATAAATCGCGCACTGGCCACGGCCATAGGGCGGATCTACCAATCTAGTGGAACCCACACATTGCCAGGGGTTTACAGCAGATTCTGCAGAACCCCAAGGAATCCGACAGCCGCGAGAGCGCCGCTAGCGATGTTCTGCGGGTTGGCGGCACCAGTGAACTCGGGTGGTGGGGTGGGGGTTGGGCCGACGGTGTAGCTACCGGTGCCTGTAGGGGTGGGCGAGGGGGTGTAGCTGTCGGTGATGGTGGCTGGTGGGATGGGGGTAACCGTTGGGGTTCCACTTGGGTAGGTGGGTGCGGATGTGGGTGGGAGAGTAACGCCAAATTCCTCAGCGCAGGTGGCAGGATCAAGACCCTGGATGATGTGCGTTAGTATGGTGGCCCGCCCTTAGCATCAACCTAACCTTGTTTGTGGTTAAGGTATGAACGAGTGCTAACGCTTACATCGGGACAGCAGTAACCGGCGGTCAGACAGAAAGATCCGGTTGGGCAGGGGTCTGGAATTCATGTCAGTTGATTGCTCCAAATAGGGAACCACAGCAAGTCATACATTCTTCAGTGCAGCAAGATTCACCGCCATCTGGGTTGTAGCAAGACGAGCCGGTGCCGCATTGGATATAGCCGGCCCCGAACGCATCTGCGCAGGTCGCGCCAGAGCCGTGTTCCTCGCCGGGCTTGAATGACCCTCCGCCTTGACGGACCTTCAGTGCACGGAGCGTTTCAACCGTAGAGGTATCCAGACGGGTCCAGTTATCAGCAGCAAGGACGCTGGGGGCGAGCAGGGAGGCAAGGGCGAGAAATTGGGTCCGCATCTTGGATGGATTAAGGATATCTACAAAGGGTAGAGAGATATGCTAAACGAGCGACTGGATATGAAGATATCCGAAAAATTAAACACGAGGACAGATTATGGACAACTTAAAGTGAGGTGAAGAATTAGAGAGAGAAAAAGAAGCAGGAGAAAACATGGTGACGAGGGGGGTCTCCCTCTTATATGAAAGGGCGTGAGGCTCATTTCCCAACCAAGGGGGAATAAGACCGTGACCAGTCCCAATATGGTTGTGACAAAGCCTTCAAGCCGTTGGCTTGTCAAGGTTGACGGGGGGTAGGCATGGAAAGGAGTTTAGGGCCAAAGATAGCTGTGTTCAACGAACGAAACACGAGATTTGGCGCCGTTGGTCCAAACCCAAAGGCATGCTGACTTCGTATTTGACGTTGGTGGTGTCGGAAGTTGAATGGCTGGAAAGAGACGGGTTCTAGACCTCAAGGTAAGGCTCCTGCTTGCTCCTGTTGATATCAGAAATAGTTCAAGGCTGGGAGAAAGTATCTGATCGGTCCAGACATGGCTTCAAGAGGTTGTTTTGCGTGAAGAGTTAAAACGCCATTGGATCGCTGTGGAGAGTCAAACCCCATGGAGGCAAAACTGCGGCGACAGCAGAAACAGCCCAAGATGTTATTCTGTCCAATTGCCCCTCAAGAATGACCAAAGCCGAACAGGGAGGACGGCTTGTCCAAAGGAATCGCACCAATCACATCGTATGCTTTTAGCCTCATCCTCTGGCCGTTGGTTTCGGGCTGTCGCTGGCGGCAAGTGTTTTCCTTCTCCAGATTGGCCCTCGTCATCAAAAACGCTGGGACATCTGGCAGGTGATGCGGCTAACTTCAGCCGGAATGGTTGCCGAGACCTCGCGTGCGCTGGGCTGTTTTGAAATCGGGTGTTCCCCTTCATCTGGGTTCTTAGGCCTATGTGGCTTGCAGAATTCATGCACTTTTGAGCCGCACCAGGAAAATTGGAGCCTGGCCGAGAGAGATGGGGTTTCTCCCTCTGGTTGCCATGGTCGTGGTGCCCAGGACCATTCCCAGTATGGTTTCAAAAGGGAGATTTGTTATTGAGCGGCAGTTTTGCTTGGTTAATTAATTTGAAACACCCAGGCTGCCATGGTCCTATCAACGAAAACCTAAATTTGTTTCTGAACCAAACCGTTTGTTCAAAGCTGGGTTGGTGAGGTGGTGTCCATAAATAGTGTGACAAAGCGATGAATGACAGCCTTGTTTCCCGCGCCCAAGGATTGAAGAGACTTGGAGAATTGACAGTTGTTGACCCAAGTTCTCGGCACGAATCAGCTTCGTAGGTTATCAATCTCCATAGTCATTTGGCAAATTTAGTTTCCGTCGTGAGCGGCAATCATACTTGGGTCCCTAGCTTAGAAATTCCTGATCACTCGCATCCAGGAACGGAGGGCCAGGCTCTGCCAGTATTCGGGCGGCTATGCTTCATTGGATCATGACAAGAAGAGCCCAAGCTTCGTTGACTGCCTTCTAATTATCAGCGCGAGATGATCCTGCGAGGCTCTTCTGGGGCATCCTCTGAAGCTGCTTCAGTCCTTCTTCATCAGGTCCAGTTTCATTAGTTGGAAGCACACCTGGACGAAAACAGCCCTAGCAAACCATTACATAAAATACAATGATGCTGAAGGAAAGCCATACTGCTGCAATTGGAACTGTTGTGCAATTGCCAGAGTACTAACCCGGGGGAAATGGGGTGTTTGGACGATGACGCGCTGGAGATCGAACGAGAGTTGTTGATGAAGTCTGCACGGTAGCGATGATGCGCCGAGCTAATAATAGACGTTCGTAACAGCATTGACTGGCGATGTTTGCAGCGACTGGGAGACGCAAGAGACGCGAACTGCGAGAAAAAGAAGAAGAAGATGAGGTTGAAGCTGGAACATTTATGGCGCGTTTGATATCACGTGATATGGATGATGCTCCGGCGTGCACGGGCCACACTGCGACGGGAATTTCTCCAAGCACGAGAGAGAAGAAAGACGACAACATCTTGCGGCAGAACAACATTATCTCTGCGCGCAATCGAACTGCTGATTCTCCAGATTGAATATCCTTCCGAGCTCCTTATATTCACTGATAACGGCCCTATTACCTTCACCACCATCGAGATCGCGAAGCTTAGGGACTTGAACCTGCGCGTTGCTCCACGCTTGCTGGAGTTGCGGACGTCGTCATCTTCAGCGCAAAATGTATAACCCTTACCAATGTATGTACTCATATTAAGGATACCCTTTATCTCCCCATTGATTTCCCCTCATGGCTGATGCTAATACCGTTGTAGCACAAAGTCCATTCGGCAGGGCCCCCGAGTATGGTGGCTTCCCTGGGGCCCCTCCAGGCATGGGTATGATAGACCTCCCCCAGTTTGTATCACTCCTTCTAACTTGACTGTTTTTAAGCCCCTCCTCCTGGAATGTCAGCTCCCGGAACCGGCCCTGCTCCGTCCATGCAACAGGCGAATGCGCAGCAACCTGGCAGACCCGGCGGGTTTCCACCGAATTTCCAACCTCCTGCGAATATGCCAAATATCAATTTCTCCGCACCGGTTATCCGACTTGGTACATCGGGCGCCTCGAAATCGGCCACCCCGGTGGAAAGTGGGCGGGAACGCGGGGGGGAAGCTGGTGGCAGAAGAGGTGGCCCTGGGGGAGGTTCCTTGGAATCTCAGCGCCAGAATTTAAGGGATGCCATGTTACAGCTGCAGCCACCTACGAAGGATGAGATTGTACGGACTATCTTTATCGGTGGAATCACTGAGGGAATCAGCAGCGATGAGGAAATTGAGCGGATACTACGGACGGCCGGAAATCTGAAACGGTGGATTCGTGCTACCGATGCAGATGAGAAGCCGTGTAAATTTGGTTTCGCAGAGTACGAGGACCCTGAAAGTCTGGGCACTGCAGTAGAAGTGCTAAGGGATGTTGAAGTGCCCGTCAAGAAGCAGTCCCCAGCTAAAGAGGAAGGAAAGGAGGAGGAGGAGGTTGAAAAGAGCAAGCTTCTGGTATGTTAACCGCAATATATGGTATTTTGTATCTGGAGGTTCTAACAAATTTTAGGTCGTTGTCGATGACAGTTCTCTTAAATATATTGAGCAATTCGAAGCGAGTACCGAACAGGACCCAACAGCCGTTCAAGCCCGCCTAGACAGCGCCAGAACAGCTCTAGCCGCCGTTCTTTCGGAACTTGCCCACCCACCAGCTCCCGTCAAGCCAGAAGGTCCCTCAGCCGCTGTTGATGGCGAAGGGGATACTCCTATGAAGGACGCAGATGGTCAGACGGACGGTACTCCCGCAGAGGTCGTAACAATTCCCATCACAGTGGAGGATGAATTGTCCGATATTCCTGCTGAAATGAGAGAAACCGTTGCGAAAGAAATCGCTGCTTTCCGTGACAGAAGTAACCGTCGGGACCTAGAACGACTGAAGAGAGAAGAAGAATTGGAATCACTAGAACGAGCTAGAGGGTCTGGTGGGTCTAGGCCAAATAGACTAACTTCCCCACCTCCAACAGCTCCAAGTGGTCCTGGTGGAGGGGCGAACGGTATCCCCCTTGGTCCCAGGGATAGAGGGGTCCCAAATGCCCCCTCAGGACCGAAAGGGTTCGGCCATCAGATCCCTAGAGATTATCAGAAAGGAGTCTCTTTCGTTAACGGAAGCGGAATCAATGGCGCCAACGAAGACGAGGATACTGATGCGAGTGACGAGGAGCTCGAGAGAAGACGAAAGGAAAAGAAATCTATCGAAGAGGAAAAGCAATACCTCGACCAGGAAAGGCGCTGGCTAAACCGCGAACGAAGCCGGACCGCAGCCGTGGAGCGTGAAAAGAATCGCGATAAGGAAGAAGAAGCGCGCTTACAAGACGAGAAGCAGATCATGGCTAAACGGCTCCGGGAATGGAACGACGACGCGGAAGCCAACCGAAAAGTCGACCCATACTATGCCGATCGTGGTGTCTGGATCCGAACCCGCGCTGCGTTTAGGAACCGAGAGATCAATCTGGATGAAGCCGATCGTGCCGCGGAGGACCGGGAGAAGGCTCGCACCCAACAACAGCGAGAACAGGCGCGCGGTATGGCTGATGAATTCCTTGCACGGCAAGCTGAGGAGCTTGAATCACGCAACCAGGCGCCCCGCGAACCACAACGCTTCAAACTCTCTCTCGGAGCCGCTGCGCAAAAGGCACAGGCCTCGACGGTACGGAGAACAGTCGCGGAGGTGGAAGGTCTCCTTGAAGATGAGGAGGATGCAGACCGCGCTACGAAACGTCCCCTTACGTCCATCAAATTCGACACTGCGATCGAATCGGCCGGTCTCACAGATGAAGAACGAGCGCAGGCTGCGAGACAGCTTGCAGCTGATATCCCATCGGATAAAGAAGGCCTTTGGAAATGGGAGGTTAATTGGGAATTTGTGGACGAGTCTGTGCTTGGTGAGCAGCTTAAGCCGTTCGTTGAGAAGAAAATCATGGAGTATCTGGGTGTGCAGGAGCAGATGCTTGTGGATGTCGTAGAGGAGCATATAAGGAAGAGGGGGCCGCCGCAGGAGCTTGTGGAGCAACTGGAGGGGGTAAGTTTGATTTACTACTTTGTCCAAACAGTCCCCTTTTATGTGGTATTGATATGGTTACTAACGAATGGTTTTCTCTTACATTATAGGCCCTGGATGAAGAAGCGGAGGTGCTGGTGAAGAAATTGTGGCGAATGATCATATTCTTCTCTGAGAGTGAGAAGAGGGGTCTCTCGGGATAAAAGAGAGAGATGAAGGGGTTTCTTAATTTGCAGTATGCCGTGGTAGGTTAGTCCATTTGGTCTACGAAACTTTGTAGTGACTCTTGATGAGCGTTATCCTATTTCTTTCTCGTTCTACGCCTGTTGTTTTTTTACCCCTGAGTGTAAATTAGCTTGATCCCACCTACCAACCGATCTGTTGTCCTTTTCTTGATCAGAAACGTGATGAATCCTTCTTCATCTGTGATGCTGGAGGGCTATGATATTCTCCTATATCTGGAAAAAAGATGCGGGAATTGAATTCGTTAGTTGCCCTTTGAAAAATAAATGGCAAAGTGTTACACCGGAGGAAAAGCTTCATGATATAATGATATTATCCCATCGCCCCCCATTCTAGGAATAGTATTCGGAAATAACAAACCACACAGTCCCTACCTAGGTAATCACGCGCCAATAATCCCGCCTCCACAAATGCCTACCTAATACAATCCAGCAAAAGACAACGAACGCCAAGTCCTCGACGTTTAATAATAAGAAACCACCCCCTCCAACAAAAGCAAGCCCAAGAAACAAATCATCTCCACCAAAATATTCTCCGGATGATAGATATGAAAAACCGCCTGCACAATTAACATAAGTAGCGTATCAAACCCATACAGAAACGGCTCACGTGCCGCAAATACCCCGTTGCCCTCTGAGTATACTTCACAATCCGAAACACAGCACACAATAATCAACACAGACAAAAAAAAAAAGCACATAGCTCAACACCGACCACTCTAGGAAACAACAACTTCTTGTAATACGCCCTCCGCTCAAAATAAGTCGACATGAACAAGAAAAAACCCGAAGAAGAGCAACTGCACGAATAATCCGACGACGTTTTCTAATTTCTTGGCTAAATTTGGGAGCTATATCGGACATTCCGGCATCGATACGTATTCATTCGGCTAGCGAATGCATGCATAATAATGAGAGCATGTAGACAAGGTCTTTAGATGTGAAAATAAAAAGATATCAGCGGAGAGGGATAATTGCAGCTTTTCTCTGCAATATGGGATTCTGAACGGGGGGATTCCACCCATCATCTTGTTAAGCCAGGAGAGGATAGAAAGCAGCTGGAATAGTTATGTGCCAGGATAGGAAGTGTTGGTGGGCATAAATTCCTAGGGATCGCACAAGTTTGTACGGACTGATATCTTGTATGTTATCTTTCCCGATGAGTGCTGTGCCTCCGTTCTTATAGAAAGTAGCCGCTTCCCCTTGCCGGCTATCGCTTTAGGGGTGAATAAGAAGGACAAGACAAGAAAGTCCCTCCGCCAACCTCCGCTCCTCAGGAGAGTATAAAGGCAAGAGAACAATTGGAGACAACCTTTTTCTTTTCCCAAAAAAAAAGAAAAAAGAAGGATAAGAAGGAGAGGAAGAAGATGCAGTGCATGAAATGTGCCAAGATTGTCTTTTTGAACAAATATCCTGCCCAGGAGAAAGCAGCACACAAACAACTCAAAGCAGACCGTCCACCCTAACATAGTAGGGGCGTATCTGCGAAGCGAACCAATTCAGGACAGTATAAGCCAAATGCGAAGAATTCGCACGAGCAAGTAATAAGAAAATAGAAAGAAATTGCTTTCTCATGCCAGTGATCCCTCTGCCTCTTGTAAGACTGGATAGAACTCAAGGGAGGCAATTAGGGGTGGGAGCCAAGCGCGAGCTGTCGGAGTCTGGTTGGACCGTCGGGGATAGACGGGAAGAAGCGGCAGGGCGGTTAGATGGCAGCGAGCTTTGATAATGCCTTGACCGCGTTATTTCACGTCATGGTAGGGTCTGACTATCAACAGTCTGGATATCATCAATAGTCCGAGCATCAACAGGCAATTAAGGTTTCGCGCAACCATAGACGGAATGTAGTATATAACGCCGCTTTTATTTTGAGGGTTTCCTACCCGCCAAAGCAGCATCAAAAATAGTTATTTATCGTTTAGTGTTCCTTGGCGAACAGCAGCATTGAATTTTCGCACCAATCGGATCGTCGGAAAGCTGCTCGCTGCAAAGATGGCCCGAGACCGAGAGCCCCACACCGCCGGGAAACTTTAAATCAGCTTCCATCCCACTTCGTCTACCCCCACGCTCACGTCTTCATACAAGAATTCACGATGGAGTTTTGGAAGAATGTTACTATGATAGGGGAAGTTTTGGAATGGGGCAATCGTCAATTTCTAAGGATTTTCCATCCCAGGAGACATCCCCTGGATAATTTGCTGAAATCTCTAGAACTGTAGTAGAACACCCCTTCAGGCTTCAAGTTTCCCCCCCTCCATTGCCCCGCTGCCCCGCGCTATACGTATCCACTGCTAGTCATCATTCCCTCTGCGAAAGGAGGATTCAAAGTTTACCCCGCTCTGTGCTATTGGATGGCCGTTGATATAAAGCCGGGTAATTGCGCCGGATTCTTAACCTGGTTACATTCTTGATCTGATTTTTACTACGAAACGCATCGAAAGAGGCATTTCCATTGAGCACCATCCTTTTTGTTTTTATAAAGAAGTTTTTATTTCCGCCCGTCACCTTGCATTTTTTAGAGTAGAAAGGTCCCAGTCCGGGTTTTCGATTGTAAATAATAACCGTGCGGGAGGAAACGAGCACAGAGATCAACAGAGCAAAAAGGAAGAAGAAGGTGGGAATATGGTTAAGATTACGGGATTCACATCGAGAGATGTGCGGTTTCCGGTACGTTGGGATTATTTACCCAGCTCACTTGCAGGTAATTGGTTTAACTATCATTGTGCTAATTAGCGGGTGGACATGTAGACCTCTCTCGATAAAACCGGCTCCGATGCTATGAATGCTGCAGGCGATTATTCTTCCGCATACTGCATTCTATTCACCGATTCACCACATACCGGTCATGGAATGGTACGTACGCATATCAGATTACTTACCTACCCAGGAATCTTGTGCCATTATCGCACAAACTTCCCCATCGCTAGAGGATGGAGAATATATGAGACCAACATAATAAACTAACACAGCACAAACACACCAGACCTTCACAATCGGCCGTGGTAACGAAATCGTCTGCGCGGCCATTAACACACTCGCCCCCCTAATCATCGGCCAAGACCTCGACTCCCTAACCAAAGACTGGGGCAAAACCTGGCGCTACCTCGTCTCGGACAGCCAACTGCGGTGGATCGGTCCAGAAAAGGGCGTCATCCACCTCGCCCTGGGAGCTGTCGTTAATGCAATCTGGGACCTATGGGCCAAGACTCTCAACAAGCCTGTCTGGCGCGTCGTGGCGGATATGACGCCCGAAGAGCTGGTGCGGTGTATTGATTTTAGATATATCACCGATGCGCTGACGCCGGAGGAGGCGATTGGGTTGTTGAAAGAGGTTGAGGGTGGGAAGAAGGAGAGAATTGCGGAGGCGGAGAAGAGTCAGGCGGTGCCGGCGTATACGACGAGTGCGGGGTGGTTGGGATATGGGGAGGAGAAGATGAAGAGGTTGCTGGAGGAGAGTGTGCAGCAGGGGTATAGGCATTTTAAGTTAAAGGTTGGGGGTAGTTTGGAGGATGATAAAAAGCGGCTGAGTATTGCGAGGGAGGCGATTGGGTATGATAAGGGGAATATTTTGATGGTGGATGCTAATCAGGTTCGTTTCCTGCCACCCATTCATGTGGGTTATTTCCCATATACAGCAGTTAACAGAGAAATTAGATCTGGTCCGTCCCCGAAGCAATCACCCACATGAAAGAACTCGCCCAATTCAAGCCCTGGTTCATCGAGGAGCCCACCTCCCCCGACGATGTCCTCGGACATGCCGCCATCCGCGCCGCTCTCAAAGACACCCCACACGGTACCATTGGCGTAGCCACGGGTGAAATGTGCCAGAACCGTGTCATGTTCAAGCAATTCCTCCAAGCCGGCGCGTTGACTGTTCTCCAGCCAGATGCCTGCCGAGTTGGAGGCGTAAACGAGTGTCTCGCCATCCTCCTGCTTGCGCGGAAATTCGGCGTCCCTATCGTCCCCCATTCAGGCGGTGTGGGATTGCCTGAGTACACACAGCATCTTAGCACGATTGACTATGTGGTTGTCACCGGGAAGAAGAGTGTGTTGGAGTATGTGGATCATTTGCATGAGCATTTTGAGCATCCGGCTTCGGTGCGGGATGGGTATTATGTCACGCCCATGGAGCCTGGGTATAGTGTGCAGATGAAGAGTGATAGTATGGATCGATTCTCGTTCCCTGGGGAGGAGGGGAAGAGCTGGTGGAAGAGTGAGGAGGCTAGGGTTATTCTGGATGGGCCGAGGATTGTATAGTAGGATAAAGGCAGGATAAAGTAAGTAGGAGAAAGTTTAACAGTTATCCTGTTGCATATCTAGAGGTTATGGATACAATTTCCCTGCGCTTGAAATTTCGAAATAAGGATGTTGCTTTGATTCTGGCTGGATCTTGGAAGAAAAGCAAATTTAAAACTGCCGTAATTGTTAATAGTAGATGGATATGGATGGTAGTAGCAGACCATAGAAGAGGGCAATTATCATTAATCATCGTAAGTTTTTATGGGTTCTCTCAAATATATTAGATGTGGATTAAATCACCACCCTAATCTGTTCCCTATATCAATCGGTCAACAAAGCACAAGTAGATAGAAAGGGCAACCACTTAATGAAATCACCACTCATGACCAACTATAGGTTCTCTTTTCTGGGCCAGGGGACAGTTCTCCTCTGTTATGGGATCCTCTCTCACGCAGACCCTGACTTGCCTGCTGGGCCAAGATTTTGGGGTTGCCATAACATATATCGAAATCTCACATATCATCATCCTTGTTCCCAACCGAATCTAGAAGCTGAAAATATTCAAATACGCCCAATGGAACCGAAAATGACACTATGTATCGCATGGCTCGGTAATATTGGAATGGATCCCTCCACCCGGTCCCTCACCTAGTATGGTCTGCCCGATCGCCTCACCTCTAAACGCCTAGGGGATCCCTGTGAATTACGTGTAGGCCTGTTAGAACTCTCTGGTGTTTCTTCGCGCCCAACATAGTTTCTCGGCGATTGGAACCCAGGCGAAAAATTGCGAAGAGGTGAATCTCGATCCCTGAAAGAATATCGAGAGAGTATCGGAGTCCGAGGTGCCGTCGGCTGGGGTCCAGAAAGGAGACTCCTTAGAGAATATCGAGGGCTCTGTGGCAGAGACTGAGATGTCGTACGCTGAGGTTCAGGAGCAGGAGATTCCCTAGGGGTAGGAGTGCCATCTGAGTCGAGTGGAAGGATTTGGCTCCGTCGAGTGGTGAGTCCTTCTCCTTTAAATATTTTGACTAGCATCTGTGCAGCGGAAGCGCGTTTGGCTGGATCGAAAGCTACCATTTCTTTAAGATCTGACAAATACTGTCCGGAGGCCGCTGATTTGGCAAGGGCCTGTGCTTCCCCAGAACTGAGATAATTGACTTTCTCGCGAAAGCTCTGATCGTTCAATACCCACATCAACGTAATGAAGAGTGACCAGATGTCTACTTTTGTTGTTTGACGGCCGCCGGGGTAAAACATCTCCGGGGCCATGTATTGATTGGTACCGGTCTCCGTTGCCGCCGACCCTTCTCGATTACAAACCCCAAAATCCCCAAGCAGAAAGTTATATATGCCAGCTGGCTCAGACATATAAAGAATGTTGTCAGGTTTGACGTCTCGATGGATGACTCCCTTCGAAGCAATGAAGTCCAGAGCCTCCAATATGTTCGAGGCGACCGACTTCACAACTTCAACCCCAGATATCCCGCTTTCAATTAATCCTCTCAAGCTACCTTCCTGAAGAGCCATATATATTTCCACTTTTCCCTGGTCCCAACCCTGAGAGGTGATATACTCAACAATACGGGGCTGTTATCTCCCCTCCGTTAGTTAAGGTATGTAAAGTGCGAAGCGGGAATACTCACATGGCTAAGATTGGACAGAGCTTCAACTTCGCGCTTCAACGCGTATCTGAAGGATCTTTCCCACTCAAATATCTTCTGAGGATCCGCAGTGTTCTCGGGTTGGGTTAGAATCTTGACAGCCATCAACCTCCCAGAGTCCACGTCGACGGCTTTATAAACTGTCCCGAACTGTCCCGATCCGAGGCGCCCTAGAATGACAGACCTCATTCTCAGCGAGCATTGGCCCGTGTGAATTCTAGTTATTCGCCGAGATGGTCCGACAGTTTCTGCATCATCGATTGTTCGAGCATGGCGTGGGTTTTGTACTGGTGTGAAGGGTATAGTGTTGTATGCTTTGATTGATTTGAGGATCTCGAGAGGGTCATGATACCAGTCCAGTGTGAACTGAACCAGGTTTCTGTTCTCGCCTCCCATTTCAAGCTGGGTGTTTACAACAGGCGAGACGACGACACAACGCTCACGCCCAGATTCGAATGGCGTGTAATAGTCCCCGGACACTTTGCAAGTACAACGGAATGATCTATCGTAGAGCATGACAACGCCAGTTTTGAGGTCGATTTCAAAGGAGCATTGGTTCCTTGAGATCGAGCTATCATCCAAGACAATGTCCACATTGGTATCTCTGCCTAACATCGCAAGAGTGGGCGATGATTGTCCCCGTATGTGTAAGCCAACTTCGATAGCTAGGGTTTTATTATCAGATGACGTCGAAACAAGATGGGCATTGTCGGGATGGTTGACAATATGTGCACTTCTCTCATTTTCAGGAAATGGGACAAGAGAGAACAGAGTAAGTGGATGGGGCATTGTTATATAACAATGCTACCAATTGACTCCCAAATTAACAGACTAAATAAAGAACTCAGCCAAAGCTCAGTGATAGAGGTGGTATGTGGAGAGGAATAGACATAGTGGGATCGCGGGGCATGATTAGGGACGTGTACACAGCGTCCCATCTCTTATGAACGACAAAAAGAGGGGAAATTTGGACAAGGCATTGCTGCAGCCCGATCGCGGATCATGATTTGTCTCCTATCAGTTGGATGAATGCTGTAGCACAGGGCTTGCATGAGCTGTGTGGACAAGGCTCTGACTGCTGAAGGGTCACCTATCAAACAGCCAGGTGCCCAAAAAGCAAGCGAGGCTGTCTTGGGCAGAGATGCCATAGCCTGGATGCAGGTGTTGAGTGTGATAGCTGCCGATGGTTGGCCGTTTGTTCAAGATGTTTGGTGGTTGGCGGCTGAGATAGGGGGATGAGGTTGTACAGATTTCCCGAAATGGCTGCGGCAGCCGCCAATCACGGAACCGCTTGCCAGCCACCCTGCAAGGCGCTTTGAGACACTTCTTTTGTTGTGATTTTTTGACCTCCAGCATGAGGCTCCCTTCAGACGCGATGTCGCCATCTGTTTATGTTTTGTCGCGGACTTCTATCCACATTCATCTCCAGTGCTCGTGGCAGTATAATCCTCCGTCATGGATACCCTGCTTCGAATGGATCGGCTGGCCGAATTCAAACGCAAACTCGAACAATTGGAGAACGATTCCCTCAAGCTAGAGCGTGCGAGAGAACGGTTCAACCGCCCTCCCCCAGCACCACGCTCATCCGGAGTAACAACTCAATACCCAAGCCCAGATCGCCGCACTGAGGAGGAGCGCCGGCTTCAACGGCGACGTGCCCAGCTGTATAAGGAACATGCAGCCTCCCTCCCCAACTCCCAATTTTGCACTGAGGCGATTGAGGACATTAAACGCGGGTTTAGCTTCCATGGTGATGCACACGAAAAGGTCCGAAAGAGATGGAAGGAGCAGGGTATATGGAACGATAAATGGGACATGTTCGCTCATGGCGCTTGGAAGCATGAGGAGCCTCTCGATCTTCAACCACAATCAGACAAACCCTCGACGGTAGAGTCTTGGCAGGGATTTAAACCAAGACCCACAAACGGCGAAGGATTGAAGCAACAGACCACAGAAAGCCGTCTATCGCAAGAGCAGCAGCGTGAATATTCGCGTCCATATCACCAGTTTATCTATCAGATATCCAAGGAACGGGAGAAGATTGAGGAGGAATCTGCACGCAAAGGAGGTAGTGCGATTATATATGACATCAATACAATCGCCTACGAAAACGTGAAAGGCAGGTGGCTGAACCGCTTAATTTGGGACAAAAGATGGGGAGTCCTGCCTGGGATGTCATGGAAGCATGAAGAGCCGATTGATCTTACTGCAAGTCCGCTATTAGACCCTAATCCGAGCCCATCTCCCGCGCCTCAAGATGAGCAACATTCTCCCGCCAGAACATTCCGCAGTGTGTCGCCACCTTTCTCAGATGCACATCAATCGCAGTCTATTGAGGTGAACCCCCCTGCTGGGACCCCGATTTCGCCGATACTTTCGGTTAAGAGTACAACAGAACATCAACCTCAACTAGAACAATCGACTCCGCGTAGAAGCCAACGGATACTACAGCAAAGGCTCCCCAAAGCCGCGGCTGGCAAGGCTACAACGCCCCTCCCAAAGCGTACGACTCGAAAAACAGCAGGCGGAAACAGAAAGACCTCCGGACCCCAAACGATTCAAAAGAAAAAACCGGGAAGACCTCCACGCGCAGGGAGAAGAAAGAAATGAACGCCACTGTAACTGAGCCAGAGAAGCTTTGTTATTTAGCTCTCAGGTTTCTGAGTTGAGACGTCCTTGCCTACTATTACGACGGTTGCGCACCACAACGTATACGCCGAGCACCGTATGCGTTCCTTGAGCTGAGGAATTTCCAAACTGGAGAAGTACGCCATGCAAGATCATGTATGGAACCATATCTAGTTCCTTGCCTCTGACAACTTTCAATACCCTGTTGAATTCTGCCCCTATTCATTAACATATACCAATACCCTTCATGTATGCCCTTTTCGGCTATAGATCCCCATTCTATCTTCCATCCAGAATCATTGTACGTGGGGCTAGCATGTGTTTAGTTGGAGTGTGCGTTCAAAAAAATGTTCCCAATCCAGGCTGGAATAGCGAAAGGATAGGGTTAGACGAGTATTGCTACTAAGAGTTTTGACCGTTCAAATACAGGATATGCCAAACAACATGATCCCGCTGCTCCCATTCCTCTACGATATCAATACAACAGCCTATCTACCCGAATATCAAGAAGAAGTGGATCCAGCGACATATCGGTGAATTTTGCCTGGCATGGCATAGCGGAATGAGGATGGGAGCGCAACAGGGCTGCGAGCTTGTCGGAAACCCAATCAATCGCAGCTTGAATATGACGGGGTAGGCGTGTCCGTCCCCTGTTGTTACCTCTCGCCTGAATTGGGGAATAACAGCTCAACCAAAAGAGGCCCAGGCTGTTCCACTATCGGTTGCCCCGACGTTATATCTTCGAAAGTACTTGGTCAAATACAGGCGAATTACCGGCAGACCATTCATTAGCGGAGTAGGTGACTCTACGCAGAACAGAACGCATGAAACCACGTTCTCTCATCCCTACCAGGGAGGCTAATACGGGGCCGACGAAGATTGGACTATTTGCATCCTTCTGATCGAGAATGGAGTATGCCCATGTGCCCGACTAGACGGTTCGCCCGTGTTGGCTATTGACCATTGTGGTGTTGAGCCAGTGTAAGGCGAAGATCAGTTGTAACTATGGATGGTTAGAGTCAGTCTTTTGCGGGAGCTGGAGGGTGTCTTCGCTGGTTTTGACGCTGATGGATATGCTTGGGACTGGACTCTCCTAGTGAGGGCTGGGGATGTGCCGCATTTTGGTGCGGGTTGATAGATAAAGAGTGCCGAGTATGGGAGGAGGGGATACCTTATGGTGTTCCCCTTCCTTTGTTGGATAATATCAAGCGGTTTATTGGTTTTGTCGGAGCGGATTGGCTGCAGCGGATAGGAGGAAATCTGATGCCGTATGTCATGGTTACAGGACCTCAAACATGGAGCAATCAAGTGAAGTGAAAAGATACTTTCAAGCAGCGTCCCTTACATGATTACTACAACTGCCATCATGCCAGTGATGATGATGATGTTCTTCGTAGGCCACACATAGGATTCAGGGGTTCAGAGGCCTTTGTTCGTTCCTATCCAAACATCCCTCAATATAATTGTCCTGAGGAAACATTGTATAATTTGACATACCTGTATCTCATCCACGGATAGCTAGCTGCATACATTGCGGTTGGTAGAATAGAAACAATGTCATGGAGCCCCTTGGACAGGGATAGACAAATCCGTGGCAATACAGCCACCAGCGCGTGGCAGCTTGACTGCATCCGAATCAAATCAAGGATTTGCATACCCGGCCGTGTCCCGCTTCGCCGTTGCGGAATATACATATCATCTATGATACATAGATAGTGCTTACTTTCATACTTTATTTAGCCTTCCAATCCCGACGTTGCGAACGAGCTCCATTCTTTTCACGTCAAAAATTCCCGACTGCGCCGCCCCGCCGGGGACTGAGTAATCCTTTCCCTTCCGCCCACCACCAACTGCCCAACATTATTATATATACTCCATTGGCCCTTCTCAGCGTCGGATATTTTCTTGGATACTACCCGCAGTTATATATCTTCATTTTATTCTTATATAACACAGAAAAAGGAAAAAACAATATCATCCCCGTCCCACAATGACGTCTTCCCTACCCGCTCTCTATGAGCAGGTCAAGAGCCTCCTCCCCGCCGACCTCCGCGAAGACGGCTGGTATCTAGTCACTGTAAGCTCTCGCCTATAATATCTACATACCAAAGACAAAATACACCCATAACAAAACAAACAACACCCGCCCATGACATATCCCCTCTGCTAACACCCTACTAATTCATTTCCCAAGGCCTCCGCCCTCGTGGCATCCGGCAAACCAGCCGAACTAGGAAATCTATACGAATACATCCTCGACACAGAATATCCCGATCTAACTCTGGAGCAGGAGCGTAGACTATCTGCGCGCTTCAGCGACCTGCTGATGAAGGAATTTACCCTCGTGGGCATCCCGACGGTGCTGATGGCTGTCTCGGCGCTGGCGAAGGTCGAGCGGCTGGTGAAGGGGGCGGAGGATAGTAGTAGTAGTGCGGGGATCGAGGGGAGGAGGTGGGTGTATTTGTTTTTCTTTTCTTTTTAACCTTTTTGGTTTATTCGTGTTTTTTTGTCACGTTGTCTTTGTGGTTTTGTGATTTGAGAATATGTTGGTTATATCAGTAACAAGTGCGGGGGAGGAGACAGACATCGATAACCAGAAAAAAAGGGGCATGAATATAACTAAACTAACCCACCCCCCACCAGATCAAACATCGACTTCACCCACATCGTCCCCGAACGCGGTACTACACTCCTCGAAAACCTCTACAAACAAAACCTCGAACCCATCTTCTCCACCTGGGGCTCCTACAAGGAAGAATTCGTCTGGCTAGAGAAAAGTGTCATCTACGGTCTATTCCTCGCCGACCAGACGATTCTCTCAGAGGTCGAAACGCTCCTGGTCACGCTGCCGGGGATTATGTGCCAGGGGTGGCCGGGGCCGGCGATGTGGCATCTGCGTGGTCTGAGGAGGTTGGGACGGAGTGTGGAGGATGTCGAGAAGGTGCAGCAGGCTGTCGAGGCTGTGGCGGTTTGGGCGGGGAAGTCGATTGAGGGGTGGCCGAGGGCAGGTGATATTAAGGATGAGATATAGGGTTATGTATAGGTTTAGATGTAGATATAGATAGAAATGTGGGGTGTTGGCTTGGTTTTTGATATTTCTTTTTATTGGATGCCGTTAAAATTCGGTCGGGGAATCAGCTATATATACAAATTTGCGGGTGGAACATCAGATTTTGATGTTTGTGGCCCCGTCGAGCCAATCGACACCGTCGATGGCAGCCATATAGATATGACTGCATTTTAGAAGAACCAAGTGTAGCAATGCCTGACCTTGGGGGTCTTCTTTCGGTTATTGAACCATGTTTTTCACTGGATGCCTTATACCATCCAATATAATAAGCCTTAACCAGTGTGAATCAAATTTCGAAGTCATGTGCTGGCGCAAACGGCGTTTCGGAGTCCTGCCATACACCTAGTGGTAGGAGGTCCCATAGGAAAGCGGCAACGGTATGGTATGGGTCTTTTAAGCACCAATTTTAACGCCATTGTATGCCAAAAATCCTCGATGCAGTTTTCTTCGCTGCGCTTTTAGTCGCTTCCGCGTTCTCGAGATAGAGCCGTTGTCGGCCTATATTCAGTCAGTTTGGCTGGTCTATGGAATTGAAATCAAACTCGAAGATACCTTTAATATCCAAGGCGAGAATATTATACTCATATTCATTGGTGTTCGGGTTCTTAATCAGATGGGCGCTGACCACTCCGTCATTGCGAGGACCGCTGACCTATAGACTCATAATCAGCACTGAAAAGTGAGCGGAGAAGAAATAGGTACTTACATGGAAATGCATCTTCATATGCTCCCGTCCTATTCTATCCTTTTCAATGGTAGTGCTGAAGCGCCAGATTAGTCGGTGGTGACATTCAAAATTTCCCACGGGGCAGACTCACGCAATGGGTCTGTTCCGCGTCCATTTATTCCACGATTCTTCACCATATGCGCGTATCTTCTTGCTGTCTCCAAGCAAATCTATACATCTCTCGTCTTCTTTAATCCGGTCAACCACACGGTTAAACTGCCGCGTTTTGCTATCCGGCGCAAAAACTTCCATGTAAAGCAAAGTGAATACACCGCCCTGTACTCCCCAGTCAGCGAAAATCCAACAATATGCCAAATCCAAACACCCATATACGCACCGTCATCACTATCCCAACTACGATTATGAGGAAATTCGCAGATTGTTGGGTTGCCCGCGCGGCTTTTTCTCTTTTGGATAGTTCCCCCCACCGCAGCCTGCCATCGTCGCTGGTGACAGTTATTTGTTTCCGCGTTGGACCTGTGGTTGTCGACGACGACCCGCCCAAGCTACTCTGCGTCGCATAGAACCGGGGAAGTGTTCTGCATGGTGCGGTTGGATATTTTAGGGCGGAGAGGGAGCGGAGGGTATGGCGGGTTCGGAGTGCGGAAGTCATGGTTTCTAGCGTTCAGTGGTCCAGCTCCTTCATCAGGGAGCGCGATACAGTTTGCCGCAGGGATCCCGGAGACTCGAATGGGCCATAAGTCCTCCGTCGGAGAGCAAAATAGCTGTTCAATAAGGCCGTTTGGAGGTGGAAATGCAAGCAGTCGTCGCGGAGGTTGAAGCTTAGCTGTGTCACGTGCTCGCAGCGTCGAAATAAGATTGTCGCGCTAGACCTTATGGGGACAAGCGCCCCGAGCGGCCGCTGACTTCGCATTATCCCGACTCGAACTTGCAACCACGCTGTTATCTCAAGTCGCATTCCTCGCTCGTCCTCCGCACGCTCTTCGCTCCGTATACCTGCTCTCTCTGCTCCCCGGCTGTCTCTGTGCGACCCTTCACCATGAGTGCTACCAAGGCGCAGTCGCAGAAAATCTTTGAGAAACTAAAGACCAAGCCCGCAAATAAAGTGAGTGCCATCCCCCTTTCTCCGCCTCCAGGCCATGGTGTTGACGCATACAGATATGTTTTGACTGCGGCACCAAAAACCCTACCTGGTCCTCCGTCCCTCTGGGCATCTACCTCTGCCTCGATTGCTCCTCTAATCACCGCAACCTTGGTGTTCATATTTCCTTCGTTCGTTCAACGAATCTCGATCGTGCGTGTGCCCCTCCGATCCCGGCGCGGACTAGTGTGTTGTGTACTGACGGTTGGTCTAGAGTGGCAATGGGAGCAGTTACGGATTATGAAAGTTGGCGGAAATGAGTCCGCGACGAAATATTTCCAGTCACATGGCGGATCCGCTGCGTTGGCCAGTAAAGACGCAAAAGTTAAATATACCTCCAATGCGGCGGTGAAATATAAGGAAGAATTAAAACGAAGAGCAGCATTGGATGCACAAGAGTACGCCCATCGAGACTGTCTCAAATACGCCTCTTACTAATAAACCGCCTTTAGATACCCAAATGAAGTTGTTATCACCGACACCCCCAATCCCGGGGATGGCTCCTCCACCCCAGCCGGCGAACCAGACGACGACTTTTTCTCTTCCTGGGACAAACCAGCCATCAAACGGCCCAGCAACCCCCCGTCACGTACCTCCACCCCGCCTGTAGTCAGCCGCACCGCCTCTCCCTTCCTCAGCGCTGGCGCTAATGGTAACGGAGGTGCACGGCCCAAATCCCCCCTCTCCGCTTCGGAAAAGAGCTCCGCATCCCCCCCACCTGTCGCCATCCGATCAGGCTCCGCAGTTCGCAAGACCCCCGCGACAGGTGCCAAGAAAGGCAGCGTTCTGGGCGCGAAGAAGGCACCCAAGTTGGGAGCTAAGAAGGTGGTTGCTGGTGATATTGATTTCGACGAGGCAGAGAGGAAGGCAAAGGAAGAGGCGGAACGTATTGCCAAGTTGGGATACGACCCGGAGGCTGAGAAGGCTGAAGCCGAGGCAAAGGCCAAAACCGTTTCTTCCGCTACCAAAATCGCATCTCCCACCCCAGTCAGCCCGTCCAGGAACAGCTTCGGGGCCACCCGCAGCAACGAACGGGACCCCAGTGACGTTGAGCGTCTCGGGATGGGCTTTGGGCGACTAGGATTCGGTCAGGTTGGCAGCGCACCCAAGGCACCGGCCCCGAAGAAGATGGGCTTTGGCGCAACCGCCGCATCCAAGGCGGCTGACGGTACGTTCTCCCTGTAGATCATGCAAACTTGTATCATACTAACCTTTACCACCAACACAGACGAAGAGCTAGCCTACGCGCGCTCGAAATTCGGCAGTCAAAAGGGTATTTCTTCGGACGAATTCTTCGGACGCGACCAATTCAACCCAGCCGCCCAAGCCGAGGCAAAATCCCGTCTTACAAACTTCGAAGGCGCGACATCTATATCCAGCAATGCGTACTTTGGACGTCCGGAGGATGATTTGCCTGCTACGGATGAGTATGGCAACTATGATGATCTAGAGAGCGCGGCGAAGGACTTTGTGCGCCGATTTGGCATTACGGCAGGCGATGATTTGGAGAACCTCACGCAGGTGTTGGGGGATGGGGCGGTGAAGCTGCAGGGTATGATTTGATCTCAGTCATTTTTCGTCGTTTTGGAAACATTTAGTTCCTTTACAATTGCGGTTGACCAACGTGCTAACTATGTTGGGAATACAGGAGCTATCCGGAACTATCTGAACAGTTAAATGGACCAACCAGACTTGATTCATGTAAGGTGTATGAGTGCATACATCGAAACTCAACATCGCTTTACTACGATTAAGATCTCACCCCGGCTTTATTCATGTTTCTGGCGATTACCCCCTACTTTTTATTTTCTCCCTTCGTCCTCGATGCGTTCTTCCCTGCCTGCCTACCTGCCTGCTCCGTCCTGTTACCTATTTGGTTCATTTGGCGGTTGGTTGAATTGAGAATGGCAAGCGAGGTTCACATATAGCTGGCTAAGGTGGGGTTCTATAGATCGCATGCAGGGGATGGGTAAAAGGTGAAAAAATGGCGATGTGCGTGGGGAACTGGTGGATGGATGGATGGATGGATGGATGATGATGGGTTGATTGGGTTAGGTTGGGGTTCTTTTATCTTTTTGTTGTTTTTCTCATTTCTTTTTAAGTTAATTAAATTAGTTTTGCTAGCTTTTTTTTGTTATTAGAATACCAGATTTTTTGCTTTCTTTTATGCTTGCTTTAATTGTGTTTCTCACTCTATATATATAGAGGATATCATATATATTTCTATCTACAGTGTTTGTTATGTGCGCCCCGATCATCCCACACACTTTTGGAGAACAAGACATAAAAGGAAGACATTTCCAACAATTCCCATTTCATATATTATCTATTTTCCCTCTAATTTCATCAAGTTGGCAAATACATGCAGGTAGTTAGCCATTTATTTGCCTTTCACTTTAGCATTTTACCAACCATAGCAAGCCGATTCCAATCCCAACATCCCACACATTTACTAATTAAAAAGCTCCCCAATCCGCCCGAATCCCCCATGGATCGTTCATTAATAATGATAAATCTCCGCCGCTATAAAAGTTGAACCTACCTACCCAGCTGCCTAGGTTAACGAACTGCCGCGCAACCCCCCAGCCCTACCTACATAGCCGACTAACCTAACAATAATAAAGTTAAAACAACCCTCCCCCCCCCAAATGAGCCTTTTGGTTTTCACCTCGGAGGGGAGGAGCTGTGGGGAATGGAATTTATGTTTGATGGAAGGATGGTTCATAGTGCCTAAAACATGCGGGCTGGGTGGCTAGTCATAGTATTTATTTAGATGGAACGGTAAATTGATATACGTGGCCGGAACTCCTGTGATTGATTGTCTCTGCATAGGTAGAGAGGTAAAGGAGGTATAATAACTGTCAATTTCGCTCATTCGTTTGGATAATATATATATATGTAGCACTTTGATATCTTATCTTATATATAACTAGTTAACAAACACCTCATGGGGAGTAAAAATAAACAGAGAAGCACTAGAGTAGGAAAACGAAGAACAGCCAACCAAAAGCCATTTAAACAAAAAAAAAAGCCGAAACAAAGAGAGACTATACGACAATTTCTACAAATCTACAGCTTAGCAATCATCTTATTCCCCGTCTGCAGCCACTTAACCGCATCACCGACCAGCTCGTCAACGATGGCCTTGGCGGGCTTCTTCTCGTTAACGACAGCGGCAACCTTGCCCATGAGGAACGGGCGGGCGTTATCAAGCATGTCATCATCGGCGTCGTCGGGCAGGTTGTTGAAGTCGTGCTCGACGGGGATGATGCCCTTGCCGGTCAATTGCTTGATCTCCTCTGCGCGGTTCTCCTCCCAGTTGGTGATGTAAGCGTTGTTGCGGACGCGGAGGGGACGGCCCTGTGGTGTTTTTTGTTAGGCGGGGGTTCTTGATCGGATAATAATGTGGGTGTGAGTGTGGGTGTGGGGGGGTTTCTTACAGTGAAAATGATGGTACGGATATTATCATCGAAGCCGGAGGTGCGGACGGCCTCCTGGTGAGCCTCGGGGGCACCAGCTTCATCAGAGAGGATGAAGCGGGTTCCAACCCAGACGGCGGAGGCGCCGAGCATGAGGGCGGCGGCAACGGACTGGCCGCTGTAGATACCACCGGCCGCGATGACTTGCACGGGTTGGCCGGTCATGGGGCTCTTGTGGCCGGCGCACAGCTTGGCGACGGTGGGGATGAGGACGGAGGTTGGGACGTCACCAGTGTGGCCACCACCCTCACCGCCCTGGGCGCAAATCATATCTGCACCAAGCTCCAGGCACTTTTGCACGTGCTTGGGGTGGCCGATCATGTTCATGTACAGGACGCCGGCGGAGTGGAGCTTCTCGACGACGGCCTTGGGGGGGACGCCAACGGCACAGACGAAGAGGCGGGCGCCGCTTGAGATGATGATGTCGATGAGCTCACCAAGCTTTCCCTTGGTGTAGTCATAGCTGTAGTTTTGGAATTTGATTAGTATTCATTGGCTTCCCCTTTTCGGTATAGGTGGTTGCTTACTTGGTCTTTCTGGCGTTTCCGCCGACCTGTGGGAGCAAAAGATCAACTCCGAAGGGAGCGTTCTTGTCGACCAGGAATGACTTGAGCTCAGCAATCTGCTCCCGCAGCATATCGGGGGTATATCCAATACCCCCGAGGACACCCAGACCTCCGGCATTTGTGACGGCGGCAGCGAGCTTGGGACCGGCAGCCACGTTCATGCCGGCCAGCAGAACGGGGTGCTTGATCTTTAGCAGATCGGTCGTGGTTGTGCGGAGTTGCTCTGCAGTCCAGACACATTTTCAGTCAGCAATTCAGCGTTCAGGAGGCATATGGCATGAGCCGATGAGAACCGAAGCATGTGCCTGTGCTGGAGTGATTGGGACTTACGTGGGGAGGCCATGGTGTCTGTGTGGGAGTAAAGGCACGCAAGAAAGATCGCTGGGAATATGCTCAGGAAGATATCTGGTGCAGAGAGGATAGGTGGCAGAAGAGAGAGTGGACGGAGGACGGGAGGTTGGCCGGATACTTATTTGCCAGCAGGCTGTGATGTTGCCAGTCGGGGATGGCGATGCCTCGGCTTGTCGCGCGGTCGGTTAGCGAGAGCTGTGGGTGGTGGGCAGCAGGTGGGCTAGCTCGCGCCCGCAATTTGCGAATGGCCACCATTGTGCGAGACAGGTGCAGAGGGATATTCTCAGGTTGAATCCCAGATATATCTATCTCGTCCCCCGCAGTTCTGCTTGTCGTCTGTTCAATCTTTGGATGAGGTTGAAGATGCGAAAGTGAGCTGCCGAAATACAGCCCGTACCGTACAGAACGCGGGCTGTGTGGGGAAATACATCTGTTTCGGCTGCTCGGTGCGTATTGATCGCGTATTGATCGACCCATACCGCTAGTCTATTTGCGGACAGTTAGCCCGGGACCCGTGCTTGGCACTGCTTAACTAATACGAGGTCAGGTGATCTGTTTCCCCGCAAACCTTGGAATCGACCACGGAACCGGAAAAACCCACAGTCATGTGACCTCCCGCTGTGCAACCACACTTTCTGATTCTCTATCAAACTTTCTCTCCTCCTTTGCTGGTCTATCGGAACTCATTTTGATGGATGTGTGTCGAGAAGCTCTCTTGGCCTCGGGTATCAATAACACGGTCGCTATTCTCATCCCCTTGGGGACATGGTCACGGGCGAGAGCATCCCGACAAAAAAACAAACAATCACATTTTGGCAAACATGCTCTCTTCCGAACTCAAAGCGGAATCGTCGCGGATTTAAGAGACAGGATATATGATACATGCTCTCCCGAACCGATGATGGTGGCTGCAAATCCTGCCACATCCCCTGATCACTGAACTATTGGGACAGCATGGGCTTACTGATCTACACACACACTCTCTCGGCGCTGGCTGGGCACTGAGGTTGGAAAGGAGGATCGGGTGGAGAGAGATCTTGTCTGCATCTTGATGTCACAAGCACAACCTTTCTGCCATAGCTTTGATGAGTTTTTCACGAATGGAAAAACAAAAAAGAAAAAAAAAAGAAAAAAGAAAAAGAAAAGGAAAAAGGAAAAAGTAACAACCGAGCTTGACCAGCCAGTGGCTGGGGGAGGAAAAATGTCCACCGTCTATACAACCTGATTGGTCTATCTTCAGAACATCAGACTAAATACTAGTCCTGGCCTGATCTCCGATTCCTGCTCGGGGTGTATCCGGCCGGTGGTCAATGTGGCATCTGTCAGATCTTCCCAAATCTTCAGCAGCATCGTCATCGATCTAGCAAGCTAGCTCTCTTATCTCCGCCATCCCCTTTTTCTCTCCTCACTTTCGTATCCGCAAAGCAAGAGTGTCGAGTCTGAGGTATTTCAACAACTAACCAATGGCAGACCTTTTCTTCCCGTGCTTCCATTCCGCCGACAAACTTCATTAAACTGATCCAAATCCAACGGCAATAGTTAATCTTGTCCACCAGTTTATATTTTTCTTCTCCGATCAATCCAGCAAATCAAAACAACCGTGCACCTCTCCCGCGCGCCTAAAACGGTTCTTAATAAGGCTATTCAGACTCCAACCGAGATCTAGATCTACCATGCAGGAACAAAGAGAACCGACTGACGCACAGATGGCTTGCTTGCTTGCCCCTTCTTCTGGTTGAGAGAAGCTTTTCGAAAAGAAATAAACCCACCCACTCGCCTGGCTCCTTTGACAGCCACCTACCTACATCAGCCAATCCAGAGGCTCAATCAACTGGAATTAAAGGAAGATAACCGTTGTTTGCTCTGCAGCAAATGTAATAAGTACTAGTAACAAAGTGGCGGGGACCCACGAGCCTGGGACACACGCACACAATGTGCATTGTGCATCTATGGGAAAGTTCCTTTTTTTCTTTTCTTCTTTTTTAGTTTTTTATTTCCATCAATAAGGAAATAGATAAACTAATTTCCCCTTTAAGCAGGTCCGCCTGCCTATTCGGTTGCTGGTTAATATTAAACTAGCAAAAAATATATCATAAAGATTCAACTGAGCGTCTTTATATGTATGTCCGATATAGATCACACAAAGAGAACTGGACTGGACTTCATGAAAAGTCCGGACCTCTTAACCCCGATTTGCTCGCTTAACTACGAGGATTATCATGCATCGGAGCTTACATATCGTCGGGGATTTCGGTTGTACAGCGAACGATGACAGAAATGATCTAGAGAGAAAAAACACATTGTAGCACAGAGGCGAAGGTGAAAGGTCCCACGCGATGGTGGACAGGGGTTGGTCTGTGGGCTGAAGGGAATTTCTTAGATAACTTAATCCAGATGATGACACGAGAGTTGGGCCCGATTTTGTTCTCTTTCTGTTTCTGTTAGGATAAAATGCAACTGCAACGACCCAAATTTTAGTATAGCAATGCTGCATGATCCGGCGCTGGGTTTGAATCGGATGATCAAAACTCAACGCCCATGCTGATCCAACAGGTTGCACTTGCATACGCTGACTGCGATGCATCAGAAAAATGGGGGAAAGGGGGGTAGCCGGATTCGCGCTCAGATGCGTGAGATAGCAAAAATCTATGCGGCCGCGTACATGCGGCCAATTAATTCGACGCCATGCAAGAACCGACTGAGTGGGAAATTATCTTATTGCTTTGATATTTTTTTTTTCTGACACAAAGATCCTACCTACTAGGCGCCACCGATTGAGTTCACGGATGATGTTCCCTAGCATCCAGCAGATCGTGGGCAGATTCCCGAGGGTTAGGTCTCCACACCATCCCCATCCCATACCATATAATTGCTCCTCCTCATCTCAATCTTGTCTATCTCCTGCAAGCTGATGCAGATTGAGACAAAAACCTTAAATGTTCCGTCCGTCGGGGTTAGGCTTTAGCAAAGCTGAATAGAGGCAACTAGTAGTTATCGTCAGCCCTGGGAGGGAGTAACTATTCAGCACCCATATCACATTCTGGCAGGATTTCATGTTACCTACTAGCGAGTATGGCAGGACGGACGACAAGGAGTCTAGCCAACCCCCTTGGATTCCGAGGCTAATAATGCGCTTTGAAGACTTCCGGCATGGCACATTGAGCATGGCCTAATCAAGCCAATAGAGACCAAAAAGAACTGTGACACTCTAGGCCCACGGGCCACGGCTGTGACCCATGGCCGATGCCAACACCAGTTCATTTCGTCTCCAGGCAAGGCAGGTACATACTACATACGTAATTAATTGGATACTATGCAGACTGCATCTCGGAGAAAGAGGATGTAAGTTGTTCGCGTGTTCGTGTAGCGGGGAGAGGGGGATCAAAAAGAACGGGCAAGAAAATAATGGTTGCACAGGCAGTTCCATTCCAATTGGTTCGCCTATCCAACTTCTCACTAGATCTAGCTGCGTTTCTTCTCTTCCCCGCGCCCCTCCTCTCCGCCTCTTCCTCCTTTGCTAGGCTGTGACCATCACCATGTTCAAGCGTAGGCGATTGCATGGCGATGCAGATTGCAGGGGTTTGCACGTTAGGGTAATCTCCAGCGCCTAATTTTGGCAACGAAAATAGTCAGAGGGGCGAGGACATGGACCAGCCCGGTAGGGCAGGGTTGAGTTGGCCAGCGGGGATCCCGATGGAGCGGGGCTGAATGACGGTCTGGTATGACGATAGGAGTTGATATGACAGGAGTATATAGACGGACGCAAAATTGGGATGATGATGAAGGTTTGCCTGTGTGATGTAGTGGGCCGTTTAGGACGGGCGTTTGATAACTTCAGCATCGCTCGATATCCCCAGTCGCGAATGGTGGTTGGATGAATTGGCCGGCAGGCCGTATCTAACGAGGATGATAAAAGTATAAACTAAAAAAAGCAAATGGAGCGTCCGTTTATGCATACAACACCCCGGCAACACAAGGTAGACGGAATAAGCAGCCAATCTACCACTGCTACCCATAAGCCTGTGCTGATGGCAAGCTCCCAACGTCATTTCACTTCGTCGTCAGCAGCTGGTTCAAAGGGCTTGCAGAGATTTCCTGTCCATGCATCACGCCTCTGCGGGAAGGCCAGACCCGTGGAGCCATAGGAAGAGGAACCGCATCTCAACGAAAAAACTGCACTACTGTTACTATCATACCGGGGAGGATGCGATACGAGTGTGAGGGGAGAGGGGATGGGGGCAGGAATCGTAGGATCATCACCTCTCTGGCTGTGCCCTCCTCGATCTGTTGGAGGAGAACGATGCTTAACGCTGTAACTAACTTAGTCTGCGGAGGGCGGGGCCGAAGGCGAATGCAAAATATAGTAAAAGGAAACCAACAGGTTTCTGCGTAGCGCATAAAATTAATATCCTAGTTTGAAAAAAAGTGATTGGTCGGCGGCTTTTGTCTTTGCCTCTCCTCTGCATTTTAGCTGGTGGATGTAACTTGCAGAGACATGGCTTCGGACTGGCGCGGCACAGGGGTGGGTTTGTTCTGGGTCAAGATATGGTAAGCTGCAGTGAGCAGTGAGGCTAAATTATGGCTGGCTTTGATGAGCATGACATGCAGGCCGTCAATTAGAAAGTCAAATCAATAGTATCCGGTACCAGAAACTGCGGTGTGTGGAGGAGGAAGTGCCCAGGCCGTAGTCAAAGCAGCCATCACGATAGCCGCAGGTTCGGGTGGGGAGCTAGATGGAATGTACCTCAATACAAGCACCAACCAGCGGGTTGAACGGACTGATTAATGGGCGCTTTATTAGTTCTCAATTGGCGAGGAACCCCTGATGTCCATCTGGCCCCGCTCTGCGGTTGTCTCTCCGGGCAAGAAATATATAAGAAGCGGCCATATTGCCCGGGGTTTCGATCGAGAAGACCATTTGTTTCACACTAAGTTGCTAGAAGGGCGTTTTAAAAACAAAACGCTTTGGTTGGCCCGAAGATTGCGCGATCATATTTATTAAAACCCCTCCTGCCATTTCATTTTAGTTCGATCTTATCTTTATTTCTGTTTGAGTGTATAAAAGCCTCGTCGTGGTCGTGGTCGCCGTCCCATTTTTCCTTTTTCCTCTTTTCCCCTCTGGACCAAGATGGGCTCGTGTGTTAGCGCCGTGGCCGAAGGAAGTGGGGCTTCCAGAAGGCGGGGAAGGCTGGGATTCATATCACCATCGACAACATCGACGAGAAAATTCTTCAAGAGGAGAAACCAGAAGACTTTGGAGAAGGCAGAAAAGCTCTTCCGAAAATCTAGCCCGACATTCGACGACACTTCTCATCTCGACCAGTTGCGCACTTTGGAATACTCTACCCTGGATCGAGAAGGACATGTCTACCTGGATTATACCGGCGGAGGTCTATATTCCGAATCGCAACTCCGCGCCCATTTCGACCTCCTGCGGCAAAATATCTTTGGGAACCCGCATTCGTCAAACCCGACCTCAAGCGCAATCACGGAATTGGACGAACAGGCGCGAGCGTTGGTATTATCCTTTTTCCGTGCCTCTCCAGACGAATATTCAGTGATTTTTACCGCCAATTCATCGGCAGCGCTAAAATTGGTTGGGGAATCGTATCCTTTTGGGCCTGCGTCGGAGGCCGTTTTCTTGTGGGATAATCATAATTCCGTGCATGGAATCCGGGAGTTTGCTCGGTCTAAGGGCGCCACTATCACCCACGTTCCAGTGAAGTTTCCGGAATTGCGTGCGGACGAGTCTGCTATTGAGGCTGCCCTACAGCGGAAAGAAGGAGCAGGAAATAGTCCCCGCCTTTTTGCATATCCCGCCCAATCCAATTTCTCCGGTACCCAGCATCCCCTGGAATGGATAGAAAAGGCCCAGGCGCAAGGGTGGGATGTATTGCTGGACGCTGCCAGCTTCGCACCGACAAATCGGCTTGACCTCTCGAAATATCACCCGGACTTCGTACCTATTTCGTTCTATAAAATGTTTGGATATCCTTCGGGTGTTGGATGTCTGCTCGCTCGGAAAGAGGCTCTGGCCAAATTGAACCGCCCATGGTTTGCTGGTGGAACTGTCTGGGGGGTCACGGTCCAGGCTGATGCGCACGTTCTACTCGATGGACACGAGGCTTTTGAGGACGGGACGATTAATTACCTCAGTCTTCCAGCCGTTCACATAGGTCTCACCCATTTGACGGGCATTGGCATGGAATCGATCCACGAGCGCGTCATGTGCTTGACCGACTGGCTGGTCAAAGCACTACTTCCCCTCCGACACTCCGATGGAAGTCCGCTCATACGACTATACGGGCCTGCCAGTACCCATCGCCGTGGTGGAACCATTGCATTCAACTTCCTTGACACGAAAGGACATGTGGTTGACGAACGAATAGTTGAAAACCGAGCCACGGCGCGCCGTATCTCCTTACGGACCGGGTGTTTCTGCAATCCAGGTGCTGGGGAAGCAGCCTTCCATCTCTCGAAGCAGATTCTGACTAGTGCTTTCGATGGAGAGGCGGATATGGAGAACGAGAAAGGAGAGAAAAAAGGATGGGATGATTTCCTGAACGATATGGGTATGCCTTCCGGCGGCGCCATCCGTATTTCGCTCGGCTTGATGTCAAATTTTTCCGATGTCTATCGATTTCTGGATTTTGCCTGCACTTTCCTCAATGATATTCCCGTCGAAGAAAAACTCATTCCACGACTACATTGCTGAAGACCGGCCGACCTTTTCATCTTGGCGAGAGGTATACGGGGTGGATTTGCACGGAGACCATAGAGCCGGGCATTCCTTGTTTGATATTGATACCAGGCTTTTGACCTTTTCTTGTATATAGTTGCATGATGGAACCTGTTAGATTAGGATGGTGATAAGTCCCAGACAGTACGATGTCTGTTTTCGGTATGGCGATGGCGATTTGAGCATGGGGTGTTGTTTGTGTCTTTGTTGTTTCTCAGGTTTCCACGGCGTTTATGGAATGGTAACAGGACTTGTGTGAAATAGAATAAAAATCAAGGAGATATATACAATGTTGATCACTTAGCAACGCAACATGAGGGCCTTAAACATCACTTGCCTCTGTTCGAGCTGTCATTGATAGACACCGTGTTTGGCGGTTACATATTCCCTGACATGAGGAGGTTCAGGCCAAAGAATTGAGGTTATCTCTATAAACCACCATTAGGCCGTGATTTTGTGTTCAACCGGCCTTGAGATCGCTGATGAAATGATGAATAAACCAGTAAATGAATATTTTTCTGCTTCTTGTTCGCCTCGAGAGGAAGTTGAGGAGGGCGATGATGACTCAGCACAACTGCGGCTCCTATCTCCGCCGACAAAAAAAAAACATTCTCAACATCGGCAAACTTGTAAGAAGCTATCAATTGAAAGCTTTTGCCGCTCCAGTATTTTCCATGTCCGACGATAGAGATGAAACCCAGTAGCCCATGCAGTTGGGTTGGCAGGAAAGCCTGTTTCAAGCGCCACCTTTCGCCCCAAGTTTATACGAAAATTCTCAGCGGTCAGGCTCGTGGGATTGCGACTAAGAGGTAGTATTTATATACCATTTGCAATGATAAATTGATTGATTGAATTAGCTGACAGTGCTATTAGGAGTACTCTTGGTGTGGAGGGTAAATCTGAGACTCTCTCGATCTGTTTGAGTGGTACTGGTGTTTCTAGGCGTGATAACCCCTATCGCCACCTCAATATCTCTCCATCGAACACCTCATTCCGCGGCCTCTATTATAGCACGTGTTCTTTAATTCAAGCTACGAATAGAACTCCGCTTCCCCAGAGAAATGAAGCACTTGGTCATCGCCAATCACAATCCAGAGCGTTTCATTTTAGCACCTCCTGCAGAGGCAATTCGATACACCACCCTACTTCCTCGGGTGCGTCTGCTCTAGAGGCCGATTCAACCATGTCAGCCCAACCGGTTTGTCGGGCATTCCTCGGCCTGGGGAGTAACATGGGTGACCGAATTAGCATGGTTGAGCAAGCCTGTCGGGAAATAGAAGCTCACGGCATCAAAATTATAAGAACCAGCAGCCTATTTGAGACCGCACCCATGTATGTCACAGAACAAGAATCGTTTATTAATGGTGTTTGTGAGGTTAGTTTCTCAGCGTCCGTATACCAATATTGTCTTTCTATCGATGCTAAGGACAATGCAGGTTGAAACGTCAATGGATCCGATTATGTTACTGGATACCCTCCAGTCAATCGAGGTCAACATGGGGAGACGTAAAATCATAGATAAAGGACCACGCTCAATTGACCTTGACATATTACTGTATAATAATGCGACCTTCTCGGACCCTCGTTTAGATATACCCCACAAGCTCATGTTGGAACGCGAATTTGTCTTGAGGCCCCTTTGCCAGTATGAATCTGTGCCAAATTGACTGTTTTGCACTTGCTGACCAGTTCCTAGACTGATACCCCAAGAATCACACCCGTCTTCTACCGCAACATACCAATCCTATCTAGACTCACTCCCCCCATCCAACCCCGCCCCCTTATCCATCACCCCACTATCCACCGCTCTCCCACCCCTCTGCCACTCTAACCCCAGACGCTCGACGCAGGTTATGGCAATAATAAACCGAAGTCCGGACTCCTTTTCAGATGGAGTCCTCCCCACCTGCAGCATGGACGCCCTAACTAGGACCGTACAAGACTTTATCCGTGACGGCGTCACCATAATTGACATTGGCGGCGAAAGCACACGCCCCGGCGCCGAATCGGTTTCCGAAGAAACCGAATTATCCCGCGTCATCCCCGCAATCAAACACATCCGCTCTCTCCCCGAATCCAGTCAAATCGCCATTAGCATCGACACATATCGTGCCCGCGTCGCTGAAGCCGCGGTCGAGGCCGGCGCAGATATCATCAACGATGTATCGGCCGGAACCATGGACCCAGAGATGCTCCCCACCGTGGCCCGTCTCCAGAAAACAGTCATCCTCATGCACATGCGTGGGACACCGAAGACAATGATGAAAATGGACGACTACTCGGCTGACGGCGGCGTAACAAATGGCGTCGGCCGCGAGCTCGTCGAGCGCGTCGCTGCCGCAGAGAAAGCTGGCATCCGCCGCTGGCGCATCATCCTCGACCCAGGAATTGGCTTCGCGAAGAATATGGGACAGAATCTCGAGCTGTTGCGTAATGGGCGCGCATTGAGCCAGTTCCGTGGACTCGAATATTTCCCGTGGCTGGTTGGGACGAGTCGGAAGGGGTTTATCGGTCGTATTACGGGGGTTGAGGACCCGCGTGAGAGAGTTTTGGGGACTGCGGTGGCTATTACAGCGGCTATTGAGGGTGGGGCTGATATTGTGAGGGTGCATGATATTGAGGAAATGAGGAAGGTGAAGCTTATGGCGGACGCTATCTATAGGGGTGTGTATGATGAGTGAGAGTTTGAAGATGTTTTGATTGGTGCGTTGGGTTTTGGCTCATCATTTGTTGTGGGTTGTATATTTTCTTCCCTATCTGAGATGTCCATTTTGCACGGGGAGTGAGCGAGCGATGAGATAGTCGTCATCTTTCAACAAAAGTTTGCGCTGTCCCCTATTCAACATATATTATACCATGTATCCATGTACAATTCCTGTACCATATATCCATTGTATTTACACTTTCGCTACCTTCCCCTCTTGGATGAGCGTGGCAGTTAGAAATCCAAATATGTCAATGGGGAAAAATGGAATCCAATTTCCCCTATTGGACTCGTAGGCGACCCATCTATTACCCAATCGTAACATTTGTGAGGTGCTAGGTTAGGTAGCTGCGGGCCCTTCGTTTAGTAACTGCTCAAGGTAGGAGATTTCCTAACATATAATGCCTCAATTGGCGCCCCCTGCTATGCTTCTTCAACGAACCCCGCCTGATGTGACTGTAGACCCCTTTTCGTGGCGCTTAGACCCTTTTCATACTTGCCATAGTATGTACCATGCGGGATCAATGTCACTAAACCTGCGCAAGTGTATTCTTCTGTGATTGTTGTTACGGAGAATTCGCAGTCATTTCCTGTAGCGATATTTGGGAGGAGTGACTGTTGACATTCAGATGGGCCCAGTTACCACTGATATACTGGAAGCTGTCTACCAGAAGCTGACACACGATATCACCATCAAACGCAATGTCCTTGAGCATTTGGGTCCTTGGAGATATGTTCCCGCTGGTATCCAAACAAGAGCGGGTATTTCCCAATCTCGTTCGATATAGAACCTTGCTTATCTATACTAATTGGGCGAGCGTCCTAGGTTCCGACTAGATACCGGCACGCCTCGGTCGTATTTGTATTTTCATCCCAAGCGGAGGGTATTTGTGTCACAAAGCACGGCACAAGTGGTATCGGGGAGCCTAATAACTGGCCTGGACATTGATTATAATCTCGACAATCGCGAGATGTCCAATACTGTAAAACAGACCAGTATTAGTGTTCTCGTGTAAACCCTCCTTGCGGCTCTGCCTGACTGTAACTTAGTTCTCTAGTAGTATATCGACATGGGCCGTGAATCAAAATGGAGGCAGTACTCGAAACAGTAAGAAGAGCCAAAGTAGCTAGTCCATGGACTAGATGTCAGAGAGAAAATCGGGGACCCGATAATATTCCGATAATTCAGGGATAAAAAGGGAAATAAGGCCCGGCAGCTAGGATACATGCAACTAGCCCTGGTAAACGATAGCTCTGATATGTACGTCGGCAAAAACCAGAAAAGCTGCTCGAACAATGGGGACAGCTAAACGTGTTTTTCTTGCATTTTGGGAAACGCAATAATTTTAAGCGTTCGTGCTTACTCTGCGTAGTTATTATAGTTATTAGGTTTAGAATCATGGCGGGCATAGCAATTAAGCCCGAGAAAGGAGGGTATGCTGTCTCATGTTTGATAAGATACCGGCAAAAAATATACGCATCTTTTTGGAGGCCGTGAGGGGTCTTCCATCGGAGACGATGGCTCTGAAAATTTGACAATACAAAGTTGCTAACCGAGTGTGCTCAGCTGAATGTGGGATCTGGGAAGCTGACAGGCGATGCACCTGTCAGACGTTAAAGCCTGTTTATACAGAACAACTTGGAAGCTGCAGACCTCTTGGGGTTGGTCTTTTTTGGTAAATCTCACTGGACCGCCAATTTGTGGAGTAGGACAGGATATGTATGAATGTAACCAGCTGTAAAACTGGGGGGAGAAAGTGAGCCTGCCGTATTTGATGTAAGTTATTTGATGCGTGAACCGGAAATGCAATGGCCTCAAGAACAGAATAGAGTGGTTGATGGTTATAAAAGTTGAGATGAGGTTGAAGTTGGGTTCGATCCCCCGCATCCCGAGCCCCGAGTCTAACCTCTCCGGGCCTAGTCTCCAACCAGCCCTAATCTTAACCAACAACCCCCTAAACTTGCGGCTCTCGAGCTGGGATTACAATTCCATCCCGGCTTGGGAGAGGCGCGTTATCTTGTCTGGCTAGCTGGCTGCAAGATGACACTATGGTGCGGGGCCAAGCTTTTCAGCTTTTTATTGCCCAATTTTAATCCGAGCACATAGCTACTGGCAGCTATGGCTTCAAGTTCTCATGCATCTGCACTTAAAAAGTCTCAATGCCCCATGCTCGGGGTGGGAATGGTTGGCACTGGATGTGTATCAAATTGACTTCCCTACCCCCTCCTTCCCATTGCTATATACAGAGCATATCAACAGCGTTGATGATCATGGTGACAGGAAGAGTTGTCTATGGGCAAGGATCCTGGTTACCCGAAGACTTCGAGCTCCGCCAATCTTGGATCTCGTTTGTCCTTGACCAGGCTGTTGGGTTAATTCCTCCAACGCTAAATGGCGAACCGAACCCGGTTGATGTTTTCCGACACTTGATTGAAAACGATACGACCCTCTATATGCTTGCCAATGCAATGTTTGACGAAATACCGACCACACCCCCCTACGACAGAGACCCGACTTCTCGAAGGAAACAGATTCGAAGTTACAGAACTATGCTCTACCTTTTCAACCATCTCTTAAGCAAGGTGCCGGAATGGTTTGTCGAAGATGGGACCCCAAAAGACTTCATTGGCTTTCCGTTCAATGCCATTCTTAACTGGCCTATGGGAACTGTCTCCGGACGTCAATTTTTCTTAGATCCTAGGGTCAATGAATGCCTCAGGGATATCTTAAACAAATGGGGAGCATTTCTTAAGGATCCCAAGGCAGGAACTGCGGACCCCAAACAAGGAAACAAACTTCTTGTTGAGGCTGGGTGGAGCACAGATGCGGCAATTAGTCGATTGACGAGAAAAGCAAACGAGGTCGCAGGAACCCATCAGAAGTTTGAGGAGCTATTTAAAGTCCCCGAGGGAGGTAATTCTAGCAACTTCTTCAACTATGAATGCTGGGATAAATTCTTTACTCGCGAGTTCAATCCAGGCGTCCGTCCGGTAGCCAACTCAGCGGTTGTACATGCATGTGAATCATTTCCCCTTGCATTCGACACAGATGTCTCACGACGCGATACGTTCTGGCTCAAAGGTACACCCTACTCCCTCCGCGATATGCTTGGGGCCAATGCCAGGACTACAGAGGTTTCACCCTACATCGAAAAATTTGTGGGTGGTGCCGTTTACCAGGCCTACCTTAGCTCGGATTCCTACCACTGCTGGCATGCCCCCGTCTCTGGGAAAGTTGTATATCAAAATGTCCTTGAGGGAACCTATTACGCAGAGTCAGCTGCCGCGGGATTTGGAAGTTTGCATGGACCCGACCCCGCTGCGCCCAATGCATCACAACGCTACATCACCCAGGTGGCTACTCGAGGTGTCCTTATCATTGACACAAATGCTCCAGGCGGCGCAGATATCGGACTTGTCGGTTTACTCCCCGTCGGGATGTCCGAGGTGTCAACGTGTGAGTGGTTTGACAATGCTGCCGTGGGTAAAACGGTAACCAAGGGAGACCGCATTGGCGCTTTTCATGCCGGTGGATCAACCCATTGCATTCTCTTCGAGAGTTCAGCGGTGAATAAATTGAATTTTCACCCCAAAGCCTATTGTCCGGAGATGGCTTCGACGAATTTTGCGGTTAATAGCGAATTGGCTTCCTTGTGAGTATTGCAATCGTTTCCGATTCATCCTTCGACTACTTGGAGTCCAATATTGTTGAACCCCATCAACGTTGGTTTCTATTTGTGTGTCCTCATTCCGTGAACTCTGTTTATTTCATCATGCTGTCGCTATTTTCTATCAGGATTTCCTGTTGCTTTTTGGTTCACGAATAGCAAGTGGAAATAGGGGGAATCAATTTTCGAGTGTATCCATTTCTTGTGTCCTCGACTTGGGGAATGTCTCAGATTTGCTGGAAAGTTGTCGATCTCGATGTCAGCCTCGAGAATATCACGAGAAGTGCCGTCAGTCTGAATACTAATATTTAACTCGAGTGCCTAGACGCGAACCTTCTCAGCAAGATTCACCCGTCGAGTGGATATTTGTATCCCCATCACGTCAAATACACTAAGTTTCGGTTTATTTTCCGAACTATTCATCCAACGGGATCACATATATAATTACTGATATCGTTCTTATCTATTGCCATCCTTGTTTTCCTTTAGTTCCAGTCATTGCATTGCTCTTCTGGAACTCAAGGTTTGTGGAGCTTGGTGGAGGTGATATGCAGATAGGCTGAGATCAATAGCGAACCCCTGAAAGTTTATTTTGACTACCCCAGCTTCACAACTATTCTATACTCGAACAGGACACCACCGGAACCCGATCTCCAGCTTCCCTTTCGTCCACAGAGCACTTACAGCCTTGACGCCTGTGGTAGATCCGGGTTGGGACCAGGGAAGGCGATCCAGCTACTCCGACCCTCTTCCAAACCACTAGTTTACAAATCTACACCCCATTGTCACTCACACCACAATTTGAAGCGTCCAAGTTCTTTTGCCAAAGGTGGGAATATACATATCTCAGGCATCATTCTAAGTTGAAAACAAGAATCCACAGCACGGTTATTTATTCCCAGTTATCATCAGGTGTGATCGAGCAGCTCAGTGTCCTTGTTTCCCCTGTTTCCATCATAGTCATTTCTTCGGCAAGCCACAATTAACATTCAATGTCCATTTACTTCTTTAACTCTTTAATCAAAATTTAGATCTTATTTTTTGTAGGATTCAAACAAGGGAATCAATATTTCTTGCTGTAAGCAATTGAGCACCACCACTTTTCCTTAACTTGGTGTATCTCGACCATAGGACATTTTGTTCGTCGGCCCATAGACCCTGCTGAATTTCGATATTCTCGAATATCATATACATTCTTCTTAAGGAACTGCTGCTACCTGAGGGAAGGAGGGATATCCACTGATATGCTTTCCTTCCGGACTCTGGGGGATACGTAGACTAATGAATAAAACTTGAACATATATATGGGTTGGGCTGGATGGATGGCGGGCCGGGCCGTCATCAGCGAGGCATATCTAGAAAGGAACTAAATGAACTGAGGACGAAACGAAGGAGGATGTGCTGGATCTGCAGTAACCAGGGACTACCTAGGTATCAATGACTAGACATCGAATTCTCTATCGAATTTGCGGATAGCAGTTTATGCATATCCCTAACGCCCCTGAGGCTGCGGGAAGTAAAATTCATAAAAGCTCTGCCCCGAGATTATTCTGAAGTGCCAAACCCTTGCGAGAAAGTTTGGTCTCAATGGTATTGATAAGCAATGAATAGGGCAATGAGGCATGAGGAGAAATGAGTTATGCTGTAGCCATATTGATCGTGCTGATGCGGGAGATGCAAAAATCACATTCAATGTTTGCCGGGGCAAACGGTGGGGAGTAGTTTATTGATACCATTGACCTTCCTTTAGTTGTATATACTATGGGGACAAATGCTTCCTTCTTCTCATCTGAATTATTGTACTCATCATTCTCTTGCAATCCGATCTAACCATTGGCTTGTGTAGGGGAATTCGATCACCACGAGTATTGTATCATAGGATGTAGGAAATTCAAAGACAACAACGGTGAAAGAAGAGATGGCCTGACTGGGATGAGCATAAAATTACTTCACCGAAATATTGAATAGGATATTACTAACAGAAAGGACTCATCTTCAATCAAGCGGTGGCCAGAAAGATGGGTTTGCTTCCGCCAACCCTAAGTTCTAAGTTCCTCAACCTCAGCATCTGGTCATCTTGTATGGATTTTCCTATATTATTCTTATTTACGGATGCGTATGTTCTGTTGAACTCCATGATCATAACGGTGCTAAGGGTCGGGTAGCTACTCATCCTTAACGGTCATGGCAAAAGACCTGACTATGTCTATGTCTGGGACTTCCATCCCTCTGCCGCAACTGTTGAAAACCCTCAGGGGTCTTGAGGTCCATTTTAGGAATGTGCTCGTGGAAATTTAGGTGGTATGAGTTAAGGCGAATGGGATAAGTAGTGCATCTCCTGATACTATTTATGGAGCAGGGTATACGGGCCAGGACCAGGCCATCAGAGGTTTGAACTCTGATTCTACGGGATCTTTTGTTTGCTTTTGTCTTGATTAGGGCAATGGTCCTTCACCAGAGATTGGCTATGTGGCTGACCACTTCCCGGTACCTTCAAGGAGGTTGGGGAGAATCAACCATGGATCTGCTCAAAGGTTATGTGATGGCTGTGAAAGGGGCTCAAGGGGCGATGGTGACAGTAGAAAACCGCAACACATGTCGCGCAATATACGAGTTCCTGGTAGAATAAATCGGTACGAACAACAAGGTTTGTTGCCTCTCCTGATATCCATATTAAGAACTCGTGATTTCCTCAAGATGCCTTATCGGGAAGATATGAAGATGTGTGGCGAATCGGGGATGTATCGTATACAGATATAAGGTTGGAGTTGCTGAATCACATGGACAGTGGGTCAGGACACCACGGAGTAGCTAACCGTGGCTCGCACTTGATTACTTTCATGCTCTGCAACGGTAAACTCTCATCGCCCCCTGCTCAAGATATTGGACTAAATCGGTCATGGATGGAGTCTCAAGGTATCCCCAATGCGGACAGACATGTGATGAACGAAGTAAATAGAACTATGGTACGGAATACCACTGTTGTATTATTGGAGCCAGGGAAGTGACATGAACAACGTTGAATTGATACACACAAGATTGGGTAGTCGACAAGTTGGCGCAATGATGAGGCTTGGGTTCCACCGGGGTATCCGGATACCAAGAGCAGCAAATGTAAATTGGGCCAAACCTACCTAGATAGAGAGGACACTTTCCATGATATGACTTACTGTTCATTGCTTGGTATCAATCTTCTCAAGGAAGCCCTTCGCTAGGCAAAACGCAGGATATGTGTCAGATATTGGACACCAACTCTGATACACAAGCATATCAAAAACGAAACGGAATTCCACAATACCGAAAATATCCAGGTATGGACCCGTAGGATACGTCGTATATCATTCAGTATGGGCCGTGCCTGCACTCCGTTATTATCCGTCCGGTAGGATCTCTGCGGTAACTTCATACACATGTGAAATAGTTCCGTGATTTGGTGGCATAGTCTTGCTCACTGAGAGCATTTGCTTCTGCTTTGATTGCCATTAAACGCAATAGCAAAAGGGCTTCTGTCTAGTATAGTTCCTAATGAGAATGGCGAGGGATGGAAATGTGGCTCTAGCCGTCTGATCATGCTGCTCCGCAGCCACAGATCTGGTCTGTCCATGAATATCACGAGCTGAACACTGGTATACTAGAAACGGATACCTATAGCTAGTATGTAGAATATCTCCGGGATGCCTAAGGACCAAGAAAGCACATCCCCTCATCAAGGTAAGGTGAAAACATGGGATAGATTTGTTGGCTCCAAAAAGGGGTTGTATTCGGGAATTTGAGATATTTGATGTTGATACAAACATCTAACTCTGGAATATCCTCCTAAAATGTGGTTTCGCAGCGACTAGGCTCTTTGGCGCAGTTTAATAAGAACTTGAATAACAAACTGTCGAGCTGCGAGCTGAACTCGAGAAGTGGAGAGAAAAAATAAGCTTTGAAGATCGATATCACGTGCAATTAGGGCAAAGTCCCATAATGGCTAGCGCAGATGAGTAAGCTAAAGTTCGGGCCGAAATGCCTCCGGCCATCAATAGACTCGCCATCTGCCAAGACTGAGATAATTGCACATTAAAATCCGACAGCAGCAACCCCGATATCGAAAAAACACAGCTACCCACCACGCACTCGCCAACACCGTAATCATGTCTAAAGCTGCAAAGTATGCTACATCTGGACCCCTTTATTTCGTCGGTGGTGAAACTTTCCCCGCTAACACGCTCTTAGCCGCGCAAACGACTGGGCCGACGACGAGGAATTCGATGACGCCCAAACCCTCCCAGCCCAACAAGTTATCGCAAACAAGGACGGCACCAAGTCTATTATATCCTATCGCTTCAACGACGATGGAAAGAAAGTAAAAACTACTCGTCGCATTCGCACAACCGTCGTCAAGGAACATGTCAACCCCAGAGTCGCAGAGCGACGCGGTTGGGCCAAATTTGGTCTTGAGAAAGGCCACCCTGCGGGACCCTCGTTCGATACCACATCCGTCGGCGAAAACATCATCTTCAGACCCAGTGTGAACTGGAAGGCGCAAGCGAAGGAAGCCGAGAAAGCCGGCCCCGAGAAGGGCAGTATCCAAGACCAGCTTAAGGATAAGAAAGTCAAGTGCCGAATTTGTTCTGGGGAGCATTTCACTGCTAGATGTCCGTTCAAGGATACTATGGCACCAGTCGACGAGCCTGGAGCTGGCGGCGCTGAGGACCTTGATGACGAACGGCCAGCCGGTGGCCTGGGTGCAGGCGGAAGCAGTTACGTGCCACCCCACCTACGGAAAGGTGGTGCTGGAGCTGGTGAGCGCATGGGCGGCAAATATGAGAGAGATGATTTGGCAACGCTTCGCGTTACGAACGTAAGTCTATGCGCAAATCAAGGATTCTACTGTCTTTGCATACTAACTGTGTTGCAGGTGAGCGAGTTGGCGGAGGAGCAGGAACTCCGGGACATGTTCGAGAGATTTGGTCGCGTCACAAGAGTCTTCCTCGCGAAGGACAGGGAAACGAATATGGCTAAAGGCTTTGCTTTCATCTCTTTCCAGGATAGAAGTGACGCTGCACGCGCATGCGAAAAAATGGATGGCTGTAAGTTCTCCGAAATGTATCACCAACGAACCTGTGCCCTTGCTAATGCGTTTATAGTTGGTTATCGGCATCTGATCCTCCGCGTGGAGTTTGCGAAGAAGACTACTTGATTAATTTGCTCCTTTTTTTTCTACTTCTGTTGTGGTGTTTTCAAATTGATATGGTTCGGTAAAGAAAAAATTTCCCCGAATGTACTTGTTGATAATGACTGTTCAATGAAAACATTTCCTGTTTCTTCAATTAATTCGTTTTAGTCAGGAGGCAGCCTCGAAATCCACTCCGTGTCTCTAAGCCTCCTTATTTGACGCTCTGTTTCATCTCATGCCGATTGAGCTGGCATCGGGCTAGGCTATCATGTGGCTTCGATTTTTCGTTCCTCGCTTCGCTTCGATAATTTGGCATTGATATCTCAGCAGTTGCCTTAGATTTTTTTGCTGTTTGTCCCTTCAAAAATTCATCACTGCATGAAATAAGGCTCCCTGCTGCCGCTGCCCTGACCACGTCACTGAGCCAAGGTACCATACGTCTCAATGTGTTACGAATATATGCAGCCGTTTCGCGTAGCCGTCCGGATGTATATACCTGCATCAAATTCACGACGGCAGGCAAATAGACTCGCTGTCCACTGTTTTCCGCTCTTTTCTCCGTCCTTCTTTCCTTCGCTCCGCCTTTCGTTCGGACATATTCTGCATATTTCTTTTCTTTTTGCTTTTCGCAACCAATTCGCCTATCTCTTTATGCTTCTTGTTGTCGTTCCCCATTCACCGCTCTGGCCGACCACAACCGAACTTTTGCTTCCGCACATGCCTGCAGGGTTATCTACGTATGCTCACGTTTAAAACCAATCGGACAGGATAATATTTCAGCCCCACGATGTATTATTAGCCGCCACGATATCATGACATTCCATGATTGCTTCTCCCATATTCCATGCTTCATCCTTTGATTGTAGGGATGGGCGCCGAACGAAAACAATGGGCGGAGAGCACGCCTACTGGTCCTACAGAACGGTCCGGCTAGCCAACACATACACATCATAGTGCATCCGGAGAAGCTGCATTGCCGTTTGCATCTTTTAGCAACTATACCCTGTATCCTTCACCTTAATACTTGTTATATAGGGCCGAGATCTGTTGGGGCCACACAGGAGGGATCCCAATGAGAAGGGTCAGATATACTCGTTATCTGCCGACGGCTTGGTAGGTATATCTGCATCTTATCTTTCTTTTTCGTTGGCTTATCTGTGCACAATCTCCTGATCCTCTGCGCCTTCTCGGAACTTTTTATGCATAAATGCTCAGTTATTGCTCAATCTTCAGAAATCTATCGCATAATGCCGGTTGATGCATGTTTTCAGCGCATCTTTATCGGCACCTTGCACCTCAACACTTGTCATTACTAGGCCATTACCAGGGGATCAACTCCCACTCTCGAATTTCCCACTCCACGTCTTTTCGGTTTTTATTCCCGGTCTATATTTCCAATACTCAACAAAAAATTAATTCCCGGTTTTTGCTTGATCTCCTAAAGTGGAGACCAGACATGCGTGCATGTTTATTCGGCATCTTCCATTCCCTACGGACGACGATCATATTGCTCATCAATATAGCGCCCCAGAAACTGGAAATCCGGAGCTAGAGTATCAAGGGCCCAAGGAAAAGACAGGCGACTAAAACATAACTTAAAACTGCCGGGGGTGAATTGGCCCCTCCAGGCTTCGATTGGCCTATTCTCCCAATTTTCCATCCATGTATCCCCCTCGCCGCCTTGCGCGTATCGGCGTTCCCCTGCTCTGGCACTAAAGATGGCCCTTTTTCCCGACGCGACGGCAAATGAACTGCAAGAATCCCTGTAGGCTCCAGCCTCTTATCAAAGCCCGGCTGGCGGGCGTTAGAAGCGAGGAGTAAACTGACATCATCCATGCATACGCACCCCACCCACACCCGAATTATACATGCGAAAAGAACGGGAGAAAAGAAACAAATCCAAGGGCCAGAAGCAAAGCCGCACCTGCGCACATCCACACCCACACCTTCAAGTGTCTTCCAGAGTCCTCTCGAGCCAATCAAGACTCTCAGTAGCCAACCAACATGTGCTGGCCCCAACCTCTTACCAACATGGAGCAAAGCCATTGTATAGGCCGCCCACCCTTCTGACCGACAAAGTTCACAGGACACCGCCTCAACGCCAGGCAGACGCCCCGCGAGATGAGGGGGTTTCGGGGGCGGGATTTGGGGCCGTAAGGATGTCCCTCCCTGGGAAAAGACGAAGAAAAAGAAAGGTGATCAGGGTTGCTTTTCTTTTTTCGTCCCTAAAATGCGGTCATATGCACGAAATTCGTTCGGCTGATCCGCATACCAGCACATCTTCAATTGGCTATTGTGTCCTCAGCCGCCTCCAGGATGGCAGCATGTAGCCCGCGGCCGTAGCTAGACAGAGAGTTTGTTTCCTATTCTCGCCGTGTCAGCAGCAGGTACATGTCCTATTAGATCATCGAGACGTCGGGGATGTACTGTACATAGAATGCATCCATACAAATTCTTCCCGGGCTCACGTAGCATACATGAGAGGATCCCAGAGCATGGGCATATCCGTCTCCCTCTCTTCTTGCCCCCCTCCCATCCATCAGCTCAGGCTTCACGCAGCTTGTCATATGCCAGGTAGTTGTTGGGAATTGGTACCTTGTATTCCCTCGACGAATAGGACATAGATGCACCAATTTAGAGTATTCCAGTGACTTGGGTTCGGCTGGGGCTAACATGGCGCCGTCTGTCTCCCCTTGCCTTAGCCGTTACATCGCGTCACTTTGTTCAAGTCTTGGTGGCCGGTACGAAGGCTTAGCTTAACTTTGTGTTTAATCCTTTTTTGCTTTTTCCCCATCTCCACCAAACGCGGAGTAACTACTACCCAACTACCAGCATCGTTTCTGGTCTCATTCTACGCTCGCTACCCTCTTGATCTCCAGGTAGTTGACTGGTGACTCTATCTAGGTATTTCCTATGCATCCTCCGTAACTTTCTTTTCCTCCTGGCAAATTTCCGCTTTTTTTTCTTGGTCCCCAGCCCCTCGCATTCGGAGTTCTCAATCAAACCATGGAAATGGCTAACCAACAAAAGGAAATGGATGCATTGGAAAATCAGCGGGATACCATACTCCAAAATTAGAATTCCACCCCCCCATCGACATCATATGATGTTCTATTGAGCGACAGGGCGACAGACAGACCGCAGACCGCTCATCCCCTACCATGATTCTACATGCCGATAACGTACTGTACCTACGTTATGTACCAGGACCACATGAATCTACATACACCCACATCATGTAGGTACATATGTACCGGGTTCCAGCCTATTGCTACTTCGGATACCGCTTCCTGGTATATGCACGAGCAAAATAATTCCGATTCCACCAACTAACGCCGTTTTTCGGAAGAGAAGAGAAGACGAAAACAAAGGGGAAGAAAAAAAACTGTCTGTCTGTCGTGTGTCCTCCCCTCCTAATTCCGCAAAAACGGCTATATCAGACCCTCCATATAGCTAACTACCAGAACCCCCCGCCCGGGTCTGTTATCGCCATACCCAACAGGCCGACTACCAATCTGGCCAGTTATTCCCTGCACAGAGCCGCTAAATGTTGCTTTCGCCTTCCCCACCCCAGGCTCACATCTAGCCAAATCAGCCCACCATCTAGATAGGTCTATGGATATACCGCCGGCCGGATTGACTCAACTATTTCCATTTTGCTGCGCCATCCAGGCCATCAGGCTAACACGAGAAGGGCAGCTCCTGCAATGCAGTCTTGGGGGATGGAATGGGCATGGGTTGTCCGTGAAGGATGAAGATCATAACCGGGGACCAAGAACGAAGCAGGTTTGGAAATTGGGGAAGGGGGTCCAGTCATCTCCGATGACATCCCGGGGTTATCCAGGGATTTGCGATTTGTTGGTATTTTATTTTTATTTTTTGGGGGGGTCAGAGGCGCCCGGGGCGGCCGATGGGGGAATTGGAATCTGATTTGGTGAATCTTTTTTTGTGGTTTTCAAGATATAGAACGAATGAGACGTGGTGGAGTTTGTAAGTGTTAGAGAGTAACAAAATACCCTAGAGGTATCCGAATAGTCATATAGTTTCCGCTTAGCTGGCGACTATAGCTTGCACTGCGTTGTATGGAATTCGCTATGGGAGGTATTGGAAAATTGCCTTCCGCTTTCATCGTCTATTGCCCATTCCTATCTATATTCGCTTCCCCGCGTATGACAGTATAGTTCTTCTGCTCAGATTCATATTTATTTCAATCTAGTATAGTCCTGCTGTATACTCTCGCATATTTAACTGATATAGTTCTATGATTGTTTTAAATGCCCCTTTATCATTATATTATTTAACTGTTACACTATAACATGTAGTTAATAGATAGATCCACCCGGCGAGTGGGAAATGCAAGGAGAAGAACCAACGGCTAGGCCACGACATGGCAATCCAAATAATTTCAAAATCCCGTCATGGAATAATGGAGTAATAGAGCTCGCATATCGGCATAACTTCCTGTTTTGCCAGCTTTCCTTCAAAAACCCCTTTCGTTTTTTGTTTTTTTCCCTACATCCCCACATTAGTTTGACGCTTCTATCCAATCCATTGGGCTCGGCTTTTCGTCGTCGATATACCGATACTATGCGCAGGGATGGTATATAATTCGCGCATCCATGGTTCTATGGATCATCTAGAGCATATTTTAGGCTTCCAATACCCAACCTGGCGACCTTCGATTATTGCTTCTCGGCAGATGGAGCCAGGGGGGAGGGGGGAGGCGTTTAGACTGGCTTTTTTTTTGCCGTTTCTCCTCATTGCGACTCTCCGATCAGCCGGGGATTGCTCTATTGGGAAATTGTAGATTGAAAAACTATAGGAAGCGAGGATACATAGTAACCTTTTTTTCTTTTTTTTGCCTTGCGGATTTATTGCCTACTTTTTCTATTGTTTTTCATTTCTAAAAAAAAAACCCAATACTTTTGGGAAAGGATGAATCATACCTAACATAAAAAAAGATCTCTGAATCGCGATTCACGATGTGTGTTGCAATCAACCGGCGGTAGGAGGGGAAGTGGGATTGGCCAGATAAACCCTTTTCAAGCTTCCCATGTAACAAAAGTCTCCAGTTGGGATGCGAGTGGATATCACAACTCATTTCTTAGCCCCCCCGTCCTCCCCATAGTCTTTTTCTCTTCTGCTAGACAAGGTGGTAGAATAAGGGGGCAACCAGAGCTTGATCTGAGAAGAGATTCCAACCTTAAACCGAGCGTAATACATGCACAACCTATTCAATTTCCCTGAAATTGTTTTTTCTTTCTCGGCTTGTTCTTTGCGGATTTCGTTTTGCCTTGGTAATTTTTAATATTTCGTAGTTCTTTGATAAACGGGATATCTTCGAGTGGGTGATTGGGGGGTTCGCATCGCGACCCCCCCTATTCAAAGGAGATCGCGAATTTGAAACATACGTATTTCGATGGTGTTAGTACTAGTAGCAGATAATCTGCCGTTTTCATAAATTGGACGGCACACTTTTCAATTTGCAGTATGCCGGTCCCAAAGCTACCGTGATGCTCCCCGATATTGGTACAAAACATCCCGGCAACTAAAAAGTGTGCAGACAGCGTAGGACAGGATTTCGAGGATCATTACACGGATCTGCTGTTCCAAGTTAAGAAGACAAGGTGGGGAATGATCGGCTGCAAATCCATACATACGGATGTAGACGAAAGGCGTGGCTAGTAACTCTTGATGTCTCCTCATTGTGTCTCTGATTTGCTGTCGGCGTTTCGGATTCATTTTGTTATTAGGAAGGGAATGTTGGTAAACAAAGGAGAATAGATATAGAAAGCAAGATACATCTATACCAACAGGTGTAACAGGTTCACAGCGGGCGCGCACACTCGCGTGGTCGATGGATATGAACGCCCGCGAAATGAAGCATTGCAAACCCGTCTGACAAAGTCGACAACATAAGGGGTAGACCACAGACGTGCATTAACGCCGCTGTAACTCCAAATCTATTGGATACTGACGGCAATGTAGGTGGCGGATCAGCGATACAGCTTAGTGATCTATCGTGCATGGAAGTTGTCCAGAAAATAGCTGGCAATCTAGAAGACCTCGACTGTAGCGACAAGGGGCCAAAGTTAACTTCGCCGACTATCGACTCTAGGAAAGCGCCGCGATATTGGCTAAACCCCAAGGCAGATCTAGATGGCACTCTTCGTTAGCTAGGCAAACTGTTGGCCATAGCTTCTTTGTATATCGTGACACTATTTGAACTGAAAAAGAACTCTAGACTGTCTAGGGTTTGGACGAGAAAGTAAGTGAAAGAAGTAGCGGGCGGAGCTCGATACGTCGGCCCTAACAGATGCAAATTCGATTGGAATCCATTCCTTGTCAATAGTAGTCGGCAGCCTGCTTCGACGAGGCTGTGGTGTCACCCATCCCAAGTCGAGAAAGGTTAGCTTTGAAACATGCTTTCATATTTCTTTGAGTTTGTTTTCCCAACCAACAGCTCCGCTATTTGTTGCTGAATTTAGGAGGGGGTAAGGGCCATGTAGTCGAATGCGCATGGGTTACGCGGACAAGCCCATTCAAGTGGCTCACGTAGCACCAGGCAAAGGAATCTGGATGAAATAGTGGTTGGAAACGGCCACTAGAATTATTAGGCCCCAGACGAATTAGTCACATGCGAAACTATTAGCGACACGAGTTGGGGAGTTCCCCTTTGCCGAATCCCAGGCACTCACCAAGCCATCGGCCAACAGTAACCTTTATTCTGGATTTCCATTTGGCGGGTATTTCGTAAGATCCCATAAGTCAATGCGTGACGGACACGTCGCAGCTTGTATACAAAGCGTCGGGCCTCAAACAGTGGATAGAGACTGGATCTGTGAAAATGGCAGCGAAGTAAAGTAATTGGGTGACGCTTTAACAATGGAAGCTCAAGCAACCGGGAAGAACCTGTCTCTCATTTCTTCAACTCTGCATGAGAGAATTGATAAATTACCACCTCAGTGACTCGAGTGGTAAATCCCGGACGTATGCAATACATACCTAAATCAAGTTTGCTTGATAGCCCACCTGGGTGTGTCTCTATCCGATCTGCGCAAGCAATACCAGTATCTGACACCGTCATAGGCTAGGTTTTACCTCTCTTTGAGTCAACTATGTCTGGAATCGCGAAGGACCTCCGACTAGCTCGGTACGGGATTTCAATCCACCTCAAATTTTGTGTTGACATGGCACCTGCCTATACTAGACTCGGCACCATTTACCATACCGGTCTCCACCGATATCAGTGAGCATCTTTTGACTTTCGGTTAAGTCAGGCTCAGAAAATGGCCAGGTCTCTCCGTCTGCTTGGATGAGTTGTCACCACTAGGATGTTTGACTGGCCGAATTACCGTTGAGGTGGGTGGTAGACATATGTAGAGCAGTTTGCTTCCAAATTATACTGGATAGTCCGTAGCCTTCCTAACGGCAGCAGGGTGCAATGGGCGTCTGTCAAGCTAGGGCAGCAAAAAACAGTCATGCGCGCAGTGACAGCATGCCAACACAGACAGAGAAGATGAATGGAATATCCATACAGGGCCACCTAGTCATGCCCGGAACATGCAAATCCTGATAGAAGCACATTATGGCAAACTCCCGGGCGCTTCAATCAGCATACCCCAACGACGAGCGGGTAACATGTCAAAGGGTTTGCCCCTTTTGTCGTACAACCAGTTGTGATACCAGGGTATCAAAACAAAACCAGAATGTAAATACAGCCAGGATATATCGCAGCGGACATGATATTAATCTCCAGATCTATTATCAATCTGCGTGAGGTGTATAAATGTGGCATTTAACAGGGGTAACGTGTAACTCCGGTTATAAAAAAACCACAGCTCAGAGGAGCAGGAAATAGGGAGCGGAAAGCGGTATGGGTCGCGGTTGGAAAAGTCGGGTTTAAAAGCACCCCAGGAAAGATACATGGACATGCTTCTGCCCCTTTTCCTTCTCTTTGTTGCACAGAAAGACTTTCAAGTCTGGGTGGGGAGCTGCGAGGCGATGCATTGTGATAAAGGCCATGCTAATTATGACAATTGAAGATTCTGGAAGCAATCTTAACGGGATCCAAAAAAACAAACAAACAAACAAACAGACCGAGGCAAGCCCTGTTGGACATTGGACATTGCCGAAGTATGGAAGAGTGTTGTTGATGTGCATCATGGCGGTGGGAGTGAGATATTGAGCCATAGATGACTAATGGGCTACTAAAGTTACGATATACAGCCAATACCGGTATTACACACCCCATACGCTCCAAAATGGCTGAGCAAAGCGTGTATGCGAGTGTATTAGATCTTTCCGTACGTAATACAGTAAACCCGCCACGCCTTGTTGGGTTTAGCGGCGCCAATCCTCCGACACGGACCATATACCTAACCTCAACCTGTTCTTTCAAGCCTCATCTCTATCCGCTTTGTCCTCTCCTTTCTTTTTCCTGTCCCCCGCCCCCTGCGGTCCTGTTTCCCTCCCGGCAGATCTATTTACAAGACCTCTGTTCAAAAGGGGATTTGCACATGATCATGAGTTAGGGGATGGGGCCGAGCATGTACTGGGATGGATGTATTCGGAGTGGGAAGGGAGGGGCGGTAAGTTATTACAGCCTCATTTCAATGTTTTGACATCTGCTCGATCCCATGTTTCTTGCATAGTGGACCAGTGTGCCGTCAAGCCTCTTCTCCAGAATTTCTCCAGACCAATAACCTAATATTTCCCCTTTCTGGACCAACCACTAACCTTGCACCACCCATTCCCAGAGATTGGCACCCCAAATCGGCACCCAGCCAGTCAAGTCCGACGCCAGTTGCAGATTGTACCGCAGGCCCCTATGATTGTCGGTGTGTCATGCAAAACATTTCTTCTGCATCCCTTGTTCCCGCACTTAGCAGCCAATTCTATTTTGTTGTTTCCCTGAATTATTTATTGTTAACCAATCAGCGTCAAGGTTGCCCGGAGTGGGATAAATGCCAATACATTTTCTGAAGCTTGTACTCCGCCGCATGCATGATGAGAATGCTCCCTCCCAGCCACAGAATACACCTAACCATACCACGGAAAATGAAAGCTCTCGTGGCTGTCCAGTCCACATCCATCCCCCCAATGTCGGCTCGGGTTTTCCTCTACGGCATAGATGTCGAACATGATTCGATATATGCCATGTGACTTGGTAGGCACATTTGTTTACACAGCATGTGCTGTGTTAGCATTCAAAATTTGTCAATATCTAACACCAGGACTGAGAGAGTAGAAAAGCAGTTGACAAGTTCATCTCGATGTTGCCCTGAAACCAAATCCACCAAAGCGGATTGATTTTCTGCATTGTCTGAAACTTTCACGCGGCGTTGCATCAATGCTATTAATTACTAACGAATTAGAATATCTCTGATATCATTAAGCTAGACAGACCACCCGAATGGCATGTCTTAGCTGGTGAAGAAAACTATCGAACGCCAAGAGATCGTTTTCTGTCCGTACGCTACCGCCATTTGAATACAGCTTTTTTTTTCATGGCACTTTATACGATGCTTACGTGGTCATATCTATTTTACAATCATGGACGGCTAGCCGCCAGCAGCAATCGGTCTGCCTACAACTAAACAAACATCCATACTATTAGATACAGTCTTTCAGACTACCGCTAGTCGGTGAGGTTTTCGTCATCCATTCAAAATTGGATGGCTTGCATTATACACCTCGCCACTTAAAATGAACATTCACCCTTTTGGGCGAGTTCTTGAGGAGCTGGATTTAATGTATTGATATCATGAAGGTAGGGTTTCGATTGGCTTCGGCTATCCTCGTGGCTCTACGGAATATACTTGTGAGGTAAGGAAGAATTTAAGTTCTTCGCTATAGAGTGACAGGGATGAACTCCAAACATACTACACCTAATTATTACCGTACAGGAAGGACGACCAGTTGACGGGCAGTTATGCAGCAGGCATATGGTCAAAAATGGAATTGTTGGCCCTGTATTTTCGCATATCTAACGACTACATGGTTCCGTGGATTGGACGCAGCCCAGTTTCTCGAATTCGGCGGAGAAGCCTATATTTTTGACGGCCCATGATTAGGAAGGTTACTTGCAGAAAGCCTGATGGCTGGTTCCAGGGAGTTGAATGTGTCGTCCCAGGTTGTTCGTTTCGTTTCTTGGTCGATGCCGTTTATCATTGTAACCTTCACCATCCGGCAAACCTTTCCCAGGCTCGACTCAAACGACACGAGTGTTGCAAAAGCGAGCAGATAAAACTATCTCTCGAAATAGCTTTCGATATCCTAGGCTGGCTAGACTACCTTGGACCAGGATCGCTCGGTCTATGATCCATACGGCGATCTCCTGCGTGCCTCTGTAGTCGGTGATTGGTGATCTTCAAGCCTATGCAAATCGATATTTTATGACATAGGTGGCCAAGGAGCCATCATAGACCTACCAATGATTGGCGCGAATAATATACCACCCTTTCAAGGTCTCGGTCGTCCGGATTTGAGGGGGGTGGTAAAAAAGAGGAAGAAACAAAAATTATGGGTGAAGGGGGAGCGGGGGGAGGGGGCAAGGCCAAAACCAAGCAGTTTAAAAATAAGGTAGGGAAGAGGACTGAAAAGAAAAGAAAAGAAAATTACCGACCTCAGGTGCCCTAAATCGCCTTTTGACAAACCTTTTAGCTGCTCCAATGAGAAGCTTCATTCCTGGGTAGCTGAAGAGTGTTGGGGGCTTGTCTATTCTCAAGGCTCTCCAGCGGCCTCGTCCGTCTGTGAAACGACTGATTTATTTCCAGGCGGATCCCTTCTGTTAAAAAACGAAGTTTTATTAAAGCTTCTTTATGCCGCCCATTGTCGCTATACATTTTGTGCGCTTTTTGATCTCAACTTGACTGAGCCCAGTTAACCACCGTGAGTTTCCTCTTCATTTTTATCGTCTCTTTCCTTTTTTTTCCTTTTTTCTTTCTCGCCCAACCCTTGGATTGATTTTTAGCGGTCGATCACCCGGGCGGCTTGCCTAGCTACATTTCGCTGCCAAAAAGCTCTCCATCTCGAGCGGAATCTGGAGCGAGAATTTGAAATAAGCTATTACACTTCTCTTGACCCTATTCTCCTTCATAACAATTTCTCCTTATCCCTCTCCCTCCAGACTCCCCCACCCCCATTCGATCAATCCTGGTTCCTCTGCGACGCACCGTGTTTGTTTCCTGCGAATTGCTCCGTACCTCATCCATTTGTGCTTCCGATATTGATACGTCTGGAAATGCAGGGTGTTTTTAATCCAGCTTTCTTGGATTAAGTGATCGTTCTCCAAATATAACCAGGCTTCATATGGTTATTGTGGTGGACGAATCCTTGGACTAGAAGGAAGAAGTTGGGTTCTAGTTGGCGATCTCTTCCCCGGATCTCCACCATTTCCAGACCTATGTGTTTTCGAGGTTGGTCGCATCTTGCTTTGCCGTTGACGCTTAATCTTCGTTTCCTCTGTGGCCGGGAAACGGAAATCTATTGAACGTCCGACTTTTAAAAAATGCCTTACAGCTAAGATGGTCTGCTGAGCAGCACATAGAGCGGCCAATCACCTCGCCGTCCATTGCCAGCGTCGCCCGACTACCGCAGACTCCGCCTCGTCGAAACTCCTTCCTGCAGACCTAGAGCACGTTATTTGGTTCATTGTCTTGGGACTTTCCCCGAAGTCAAGCCACCCAATCGAGCTTCGATTCCCCTACCGATTTGCAGTGGATTTCCCGGCCTGACAAATGAATAATAGTAAGCTTATTTTCATCTGGTACGACTTCAAAACTGTTGTCTAGAATTATTATAACCACCAGCTGTCAGCGGAAGATCACCCACGTTTTTTTCCACTGGGCTTTTTCTTGGTTCTGTCATGATTTCTTTGACCTCGAATCATAATCCTTTTCTGCTGCCGCCTTCTTATTTTCCCTGTGTTTTCCCTTCTTGTGCGATTTCCTCCTCGGTGCGTGCTCGTGCAACGTAGCTACATCCGAACGCACCCTTCTTCAGCATAATGTTCCATCCACATTCCCCCCTCGAATCGTGATGAGTTGGTTCTCTCTTCTATCTACTTATTGTACGAATGTTCCAAAATCCAAGCCTAACGAAAATTGATATAGCAGCACTTCTCCAGAACCCTTTTCAGCTTGACTATCCCACCTCTTCCGAAAGCGAATATATTGGGGCTGAACGAACATATTCTGGCTCGACTTCCTTCCCGACCGAAGACGTGGAAACAGACCATCAGAGGACCGGTTCACTGGGGAATCAATTAACACACCCGGTTTCTGTACCCGTCAGCAACGGTTTTAGGTACGCCGCACAACATTCTGCGGTACATGATGTGCCGTAGGTGTCCATATTTCTTTTAATTCTGACTGCCCTTGCATTCCCAATTCTTTCGGTCTTTGGCAACTTGGGTTGCTTCCCTTCTCATCTTGTGTTTCATGGCATTTTGAACTATTGCCCTGCCTAGTCAGAGGGGCTTCCAGACCTTTTTCGTTGTCATGCTATTTCCATAGCGACCGGAAGTGGGCTGTCGTCGATAGCAAATACACCATCTCCTTCAGCAGCCCAGGTCACAAGGATACTCTGGAATCTATTTTCACTGATGACGCAGCAGGTAGTTGTTTATTTTAGTGCCTCACTGTACCTTTTTTTTGTTAAACTCCATCTTGCCATTTCCCACCCTCCTGTGAAATCGTGGCTGCTTGCTAATGTCGGGGTCCTCGTACTCCAGGTTTCATGCTGCACCTGGACTTCTCATGAGCCCGGTTGAATCATCCAACGGATCATCTTCAACCAGTCCCAGTTCCGCTTCGTCTTCATATGCTTTTGCGTCTCTTTCCAATGTCCTTCCGAACACTGTGACTTCAAACGAGGGGTTTTCCACGTCTTCAGCTTACTCACAACCGTCAAACTCGCAGTGGAATGACAGAATGGCCGAATACAGAATCCAACGGGTACCTGCACTGTAAGTTGAACCTGCCGTTTTTTCCAGCCACTCGAAGATGTCTCCCCCCATCATAGATAGTCATTGTATAATAACCACTATCCCGTGCAGCCAACCTCCGTCGGGTATGTCGCCGCCCCTGCAGTCCCAAGGCGCTGTGGTTCCAGGGTCGACAGGTTTGATGACACGATCCGATCCTTACTCGATTTCTTACGCCACAGGCCGCAGCACCTATTCCTCTCCGCATAACATCATGAATGACATGACACGATACTCTCAATACCCTGCAACGAGGACAATGGATATATCCTCAAATGCTTCGGCAAGTGCCATCTACGGCGGGCACATGCTAGACCATTCGTCTCGATCCTCCCAGTCCGGCCCCGAAGCCCCTCCTTTCCATGAAACAAATGTCCTCCACTCCATTTTAACGAACAATCACCAAACAATAAATCCGGAAATCACAGCCAAAATACACAAGGGCTTCTTCCCGGTAGATGAGAAATGGACATGCTATCGAAGGAATTACTTTTCGGTATCCTGCTCATTCTCTCTCCGTCCATGGGCGCCGGGGACACCCCTATATATCCAACTTGCCAATGAGCCGCTCCAGACGGTTCGCTCGTTTGCGATGTCAATATCTGCCGTTGTTAACGGTCATGAGAATGAAACCCGTGAGCTGGTTCAGCATACCCCAAAACGCGACAAGCAGTCCGAAAAGAAACCAGGGAAAGTAGCGCTACAGCCTTCACACCCTCCATCTCTTGTCTCGCACTCTCAAATCTCATTTGCCGCCCCACCACATACTTCAACCATGCACCATATGGACTACGGATCGTCCTATGGCACCTCCCAGCAAGCAGCACAAACGCCAACAACATATACATTTGAGCGAATCCAATTCCAAAAGGCTACTGCTAACAATGGCAAACGACGTGCGCAACAACAGTACTATAACCTGGTCGTTGAACTCTACGCAGAAGTTCCTCTAGCGAACGGAGTTGAGTCTCGCTGGGTTTTAATCGCTAAAAGACTATCCCACTCCATGGTAGTCCGTGGCCGCTCGCCTGGCCATTACAAGGACGGAAGAAGAGACGGTTCCACAAGCATGGGGCCAGATGGAGGCACCGGTAGCTCTGGAGATGGAAACGGGGGAAGCGGGCTACACTCTGGCATGGGACACGGGGCACGGACGCATCTGTCATTGATGTCGTATGATACTGGCCACCGCGGAGCTCCGTTCAGCTATCGTCGATTTCCTTCCACGGATCACTCCCCTCTGGCTGCCAGTCCTCTAATATCGTCCTCTTCTTCATCCCCAGATTACAATAACTATACTATGATTAGCAGCTCTATGGATCCGGTTGAAACACTCAAGGATACCACAGCAGGGGGCTATGGCGACGCAACATTCACCACCGCCTCGCCAGACGCACGGAAGATTTGTATCGAGCCATCAAATTTGCGTCTCCACCTCCCAAGTTTTGAGGATGGCACAGCCGTCAAAGCCCATGAGGATCATGAGGGGTCTTTCAACGGAGGTTTCGACCCTATGATTCCAACTTTACAGAACGAGCATGAGGGTTCCAGCGGGTACCTAAAGCGACACGGAGCTGCCCCCTTCCAATCGCCTGGCCCCAAATTCGGTGCATCCTACCCAACTCGTTCCGTCGATAGCACCTATGGCCGTTTCGATACGATTCACAACCCTCAAAGCCTTTGCTCTTGATTACTAACATGCCCACACCTACGATACGGCATCCCTCTTTGAGAAGGCACTATATATGCCGAAAATTCTGAAAATTTTCAATATGTTCTCACATGCATTAACGATTTTTCTTTTCTTCCTTTTTCTTATCATTCAATTTCATTCTTCGGGACCACAGCATTTAAAATGGATTGCTGTTCTCATTACTTTATGAACTTCTCATCATTCTGGGACCCTTATTTTCTAGCTGATCATATTCTTTCTCCATGTCATCCAGTTCATCCTTTCCTGGAATCTGCTTTTTCAAACAACCCCTTCCACAAAACGTTCAAGAGAAGGTCCGCATGCGAGGAAATGGAATCTCACAAATGGATTGGTGTGGCCGGGCAATATCCTATTTTTATCTGCTTCTTTAATGCTTGCGTCGCTTTATCTGTCACAATTATTATTGTTTTTTTTTTAGCTTTTATGCATAGGGACCAAAAGTACTTCCTGGTTGGGATCATCAGGTCGAATTGCATTTGTAACGGCAGACTGGGTTTTCTTTTTCTTGACTTATTTCCTGTCGTCTCATGTTTTTTTGTTTTTTTGTTTTAGTTTGCAAGTGGGGGCCAGGAAGAGGAGAGCGGAGGCCAAAAAGGGGGAAGAAAGAAGATGCCAAAAATATCACAAAATGAAAAAAAAAAGGAAGAATAAGGGATGGGGGGGATGCAGCCATTTCGCAGCCAATAGATAGCACAGGAACAGAAAGCGGATGGCTGATGCAATGTGGGAGGTCGCAATGGACTGGGGTGGACTGGATTGTGTGTGCGAGTCTGTTTGCATGCCCGGGCAACTTAGAAACGAATGATGATGACCGGAGCTAGCTGGCTACCTATGCGAGAAAAATATCAGACCAAAAAAGCCAAAAGAGGATCGCGCGTGTGTTGTTCGCCTACGTGGGTGGGCAGGTAGCATGTTCGTTTCTTTTTTTACATCCAAAGATGTGTTGATGTGTACGTGTAGCTAGTTTTGAATTCGAGTCGAGTCATGTTTATATTATGTTATGGATTGGTTACGATATGGAATGGCTTCTTTCTCTTTATCTTTTTTACTGGATTTCTATCTGCGTTTACTGGCAAAAGTAACATGGATTGCTTCCGTACCTCCCCCCTGATATGGATTTCCTGAACTATCGTCAAATAGGGGGACACATAGGGGATCCACGTGACTACTTTTACCCTAACATCACCCCCTCCCCTTTTCATCCCAACCATTGCACGACATAACTACCTAGTTATAGAAAACTCCAGCCCCCCCTCCTCAAAATTAAATATATATATATATATAGACAAAACTAAAAGTAAAAACTACACCCCCTCCCCCATCTCATTCGCCATCAGCTGAAACCTTATCCAACAGAACTAGGACAAAACTATTCATCCCCAAACCAACCCACCCACCCCCCTCCCTTCACGCGAATTCCTCCCTTTTCTCCACTCCTGCAATACTTACTTCGACTATGTATGTAGGTACCCTTCAATTACATTGTTCCCGCAACGCCAGCCGATATTAAAATACCTAGAATTCTAGTACTTAATAATAGGGCATGCGTGAGTTAATACTAGTATGTTCTCATGGGTACACGGCGTGTTTATGTGTCTGACTGACTAGACAGACAGAGTATTACAGAAGCGGCGGCGATGGATGGGTTGTCTTTTTTGTTTCCCTTTCTGGTCTAAATGTACCCAACTCGCACTACATGGGCGGTAAGGGGGGCGGGCGGTTAAGCTCTAGTTTTGTGAGTTTTGGGCGCCTTCGGGGGGGGGGGGGGGTGGGGTTTGAAAGGGCGGTTCTTTTTGGGGTATTTTTTTTTGGGTTTTTTTTTGGGGTGTTGACAAGGGGTGTTGG
>JANTQI010000143.1:0-69503 GCA_032988985.1 Emmonsiellopsis sp. PD_5
CTCCTAAAACCTAGCAGCTGATGCTGTTCATTTTCTCGATTTTTTTTTTTTTTTTACACTTATTCCCATGACTTTTTATTATTCTATTTTTGTTTTAAGGCATTCAATTCGAACTCGAACTTGTTGAGATGACGACTAACTAACTATGTTGGAGTGGGTGAAGATGGGGCGTTTTTATATCTTACCTATATTTTCTATCTAGTTTGTATTATCTCCTATCTTAACAATTGAATACTAGCTACCTACCTTTCCTTTAACCCATGGGTTCTGTTAGGCAGGTTATGCACTTGCTTACTTGATTAACTATGATGTTTGTATCTATCTATGTTCATTTGCTATTTCATCTTATTTTATATTATGTTAACTTCCTTATCTATTTCTTATTTCTAGTTATATAACATAGGATATCTCTATCTACATATCTCTCTGCCTGCCTGCATGCCCTCTTCAAAAACTTATTTCACACAGAATAGGTAAAAGGAGATAAAGAACATTCAATTATTTTAGCCTGATGGGTAAGGTAGGTACAGTCATTCCATAGAAGTATTACCAACCCCCATGCACTAAAATATACACTATAACAAGTTGAGGTAGAACTTAAGTTGGGGGTTGCTAATACTTCTGCATTAGAAGTTACTGTAGGTCCATGGGTTGTTTGTTAAGTGGTTCTTTTTAGTGGGACTTCTTTTTTTTAATTAATGGTGAGTGTGGTGTGGTAGGGACAGTAATATCTGTTTTGAGGATTCATCCTCTTATATAACTGTGGAATAGATAACATTGTGCAATTAATCTATGCAGACATTTCAGGAGCAGCAGGTTGTTAGTTGGAAGGAAGCCCAAATATATATATGTAGAGTTCAACATGACTCAATCGTAGGAATAATGTCTTGGATATGGGAATAGGAATGAGTAGGCATGATGACCTTAGCAGAGTCGTGGCACAATCACAGCACGGGCCATTACACCGCATGATGCATGATGCAGAGAGGGAAGCGCCCAAGAACCAGAATTGAGTGGTGGGATGACAATGATCGCAAGCCATAAAATAGGAACAAATCTTTCCTTCCCAGGTTCCCAATCCATCAAGGACAGAGCGACGCCAAGACTGAGGCATGCCGAAACGGGAAGGGAAGTGCCCAAGTGCCGAGCAGTGCCAAGCCGCCAAGACACGCCGGGAAATGAGAGGCCGGGTTCTTGGCGGCTTTTCTGCGGTCGATGTTGGGACAATCCGGCTGCAGTGCGACGATGGCCAGTGACACAGACAGCCCATATATATAATATTGACGATATATACGATATAGGCTGATATAGTATATTGACGATTGCCGACTGTGCGTGTATTGACAGCGGTATTGGCGTTTCGTGTCAGCGGCCGTATGCCGTACGGTAAATCCGCGCCAAGACTCTCGGCAGTCGGCTCCACCGCGGCTGCGTGGAGGGCCGGGGACCAATCAGCAGCCGCGCATTGGGTGCAGCGTCATCGATGCTTGGTGCGGGCGCTGGGCGTATGGTAAATACCGCCGTCACGCTGATACATACATACAATCAGCCTCTCCTCTCCGCCTCGGTCTGCTATCCTCAACATCAACCATCGACCATCGCTCGCATCGCCAACAACACCTAAACATCCACGGCATCAGAATCACTCTCCCTGCCCGCCATGCACACGCCCCGGGTCACCGCCAGGCCCATGCGCAGCCGCCGCCCGCCAAGCGCGCCAAGCCAGCAGCCCACAGCGCCGACGTGCCCGTCTCCAACCCGCCAAGCGCTCGGCGTCTGGGCCTCTGGGCGGCTTGGCGGGCAACGACCACTCCCGGCGCTCCGCCGCGCCATTCTGCCTCTTTTTTTCGCTGGCTGGCCGTGTCTGACCGTCTTGGACTCTTGGGTTTCCGCTGGGCGCTCGATTCCCGCCCGCCGTCAGTCTTGTCTGGCGTCCGTGTCTGCTATATAAGGGGCTGGCTGTCCTGTCTTGTCCTGCCGGCTGCGTTCCTCTTCCTCGCTGCTCGCTGCTTGCTGGTTGCTGGTTGCCCTGATATTCAGCCAGATTGCTGTCGCCCTGTCCTTCAGTCAGATTGCTGTCTCCTGCCTGAACAAATACCCGTCCATGGATGCCCGTATGCAGTGCTGCTGCTCCTCGGGTCCCGCCTGCGCCTAGCTTCCCCCGTCTACCTGCGCCATAGCCATGCCGTCGAATGACATCTCCCACGACGAGTCCCTCGACCGGCCGCTGTCTTCGTCTTACTCCCCATACTCACCAGCCTCCACCACCCCCTCCCAGCACGCCCAAAAGATACCCACCCATAATTACAGTAATCATAATGTCCACCCGCATCACAGCCATATAGTACAGCATCTTTCACACATCTACTCCGCCGACTCTCATCATCGCGCGCCCTCGTCACTCTCCACCTCATCAATGTCAATGGCTTCATCTCCGCTCTCAAAACCTGTCATCATGGCTGACCGCTCCTCGCACTACCGGGCCCCGCACCCTCATGAGATCACAGTCCCGCCCACCGCGGCCTTTGTGCTTGCTTCCAAGCCTGAGGCTGCCTCGATGTCTGATGAGAATACGCCGCGGGTGAAGAGTGAGGATGGCCATGCGATGGGGATGGGGATGGGGATGGGGATGGGGATGGGGTCGGGCACGTCGAGTCCGCGCAGGTCGAGGAATAGGAATTTGGTTTATGCGGGCGAGGAGGATGTGGAGGATATTGGGGGGATTGATGATGGTGGGGAGGTGGAGGAGGAGAATGCGTTTTTGATATTGGTGAGTGGTTTTGTTTTTGAGTGGGAATGGCATTGGAAATGGAATTGGATGGAGTTAGTGATCTTGGGTTGATGGCTGGGGTTGTCAATGGACTGGACTAGAAAGAGGCTGGTTGCTGGATTGAAACTCAAAATTGCTGCAAACTATCTTGATAATTGCGTCTAACATAACTATCTCCAGCTCCGACTCTCATTCCTCGTCCCGCCATTCTCCCTCGTCGCATCAATATACACCTTTTTCGTCCTTATATTCCTAACCTTCGCCTACCCGCTCCGCTTCTGCACCCCATCCCCTTTCTTCAAAAACCCCTTTTCCTCCCAAATATGCTCCCTGCTCCTCCCGCTCCTCCACAAACATCAAAACCTCATCTCCAAACCGTCGTCCTCCCGCTGCTGCAAATCCCACTCCCACAGCACTCCCCACCATAACCACCGACACAGCAATAGCCACAGACACAGCAACAGTCACCGCCACAGCAACCGCAACTCCCGCATCTCCTCCCCGGAAATCACCACCACCACCACCACCACAACCTCCCCCTCCCCATCAACCTCCTCGTCAACCCCCTCGACCTCCCCAACCTACCAATCAACACCAACATCAACCCACTCCGTCCCACTTTTAGTGCTCATCCACCTCCTCTCCCCCCTCCTCATCACCCCCATCCTCTTCGCCGCCTGGATCGCCGCCTTTTTCTGGGTCTTCGCCATGATCCTCGGAAACCCAGACGGCACTGAGCGCCGCGATGACGGCCGCATTGCCGTGCTGGGCGTGCGCAATTGGTGGTGGATTTGGCTCTGTCGGGCGAAGAGGAGGCCGGGGAGGAGGAGGGAGGGGTAGGTGTATATATATATATAAATATATATACTGGGAGTGAGTGGTGGTCAAATGGATTAGCGATTAGCGAATGGGCATTTCGGATCTTTTCATGTTTGGGTTTTGGGTTTTGGGTGTTTATTATCTATCTCCTTTCTTTTTTCTATTTTGTTTTTTGTTTTTTGTTTTCGGTTGGATTACTGAACTGGACGGGATTGGATTTGGGTTAGGCTTGTTTGTTGGGATTATATTATCTTGGAGTGGCGTCTCTTGTTTCTCTATTTTTAATGATTTGATTGTGAAGAATAGATATTGACTTTTTTGTTTTTAACCCTTTACAGTAGCACTTTATTGATGGCCATGGTAGATTGGTCTGTTAGTTATTGCCTGATCTAGCATGTATGGACGGCATATTCGTTTGGCTTTGCGGCATCAATCCTGCCTGCCTGTTTGTTTTTATATTGTTTTCTTGCTCGTATATAACTAACCCCTTTTCTAATTAACTCCTTATGGATACCAACAACATCAAAGCTATGTATGATCTACAACAAACTCATTTTCTCCATTCCCACCAACCCCCCGTTGAGGCCTATTAGAACCCTATCCCTATCCCTATCCATATCCATTTCACTCATAAACAAAGCCCGCCATTTTCCATTCCCCATACGTACCTCTTTGTCGCACACCATCCCTTTCACGTCATACAATTACCTCTCTATTTAAACCCCAGTTAGTACTTCTTTCATTCACTCTTTCATTCTTTCATTCTTTCATCCTTCTTTGCTCCCAAACTCGGCTGGGCGGGTTTGTGGATTCTGCAAATGAATGTTGCACGGTAAGGTTGGAAATGCATATGCAATGCGTACATATGCGGGCCCCGGGGGATTGGTATATAATATAGGTGCACGTGCATATTGGGTATCTCTACGGGGTGGATATGATATGATATAATATGTTATGTTAATTACTCCGTATAGGGTATGGAGATACAGGCCAGGCCAGGCCAAGGGTGGCCGGTGGTCAACAGATCTTATCTGATATGAAGCGTTGATGCGGACGGACATGCCTCATCGTGACGTCACTTCCCTTCCATCCCCCCTTACTTGGACACAAAAACAGAACTACATACAAGATAGCTAGGTCTCTCTACCTGATTCATCATCCTCTCCATGTCCCTCTAAAATAGATCATAATCCCCCGATCATCCAATTCAACATGCCACCCGCTAAACGCGCTAAAAGGCCTTCCGCCACCACACAACCACCCGCGCCCGCCTCCCCACCCCCGGCTCCAACATCCCCCACCAAACCTAACCCCGATCCAACCAATGACCAACCACACGACCAGAATGCCATCCCCTCCCCCCTCCCTCCACCCCCCCTCCTAGCCGAAGACGAAGAAGACGAAGAAGAAGCCATCCTCCCGCCCTCACCCTCACCCCAAGGCCAACCCCACCCCACCACCACCGGTCCTCCTACTACCACCCACCCAGGCTACAACGCCCTCAAAACCTTCAAAGGCCAATACTATACCGGCATGGCCGTCGGCGGCTCACATACGTGGAACTACGAGCCGGGCGTGTGGCGGGAGACGAAGGAGGAGCCGGATTTGTGGCGGGTGGAGTTTGAGACGAGGAAGAGGAGGGCTGGGGGGAAAGGTGGGAGTGGGAAGGAAAAGGAGAGGAGGGCGCCTGAGGGGAGTGGTGCGGAGGTTGGGGTGGAGTTTCATTGGGTTGTTGTTGCGCATCAGGTGTGTTTTTGCTCTCTTTTTTTTTTCTTTTTTTTGGTCAAAAAGGGGGGGGGGGGTGTTGAGTATGATATTTTTACTAACCATTCATACAGTACGTCAAAAAAATCGACGCAAACACCTACGAAACCCACCTCACGGGTTCCAAATATAAACTCGCGCACAAGGCCGCCTCGTCGAATACCTGGTCCGTACCCACCGTTAAGGCGCAGCGGGAGCGAGAGGTGGAGATTCTGGAGGATGCGAAGAGGCGGGTTCTTGGCTTGCCGCCAGTGCTTGGCGGGGAGAAGGTTAGGGTGGAGAGGCGGGAGAAGGGGCAGAGGAGGGTTGATGAGTTGTTTGGGGTTGGGAAGGGGGGTGGGGAGGGGGATGAGGTGAAAAAGAGGAAGAGGGGGGAGGGGTGATGGATGGATGGTTTGGGGTGTAGTGTGGGGTATGGATATTGATATCCAGGATGTAAGATATGTATCCCTTTTTGTTGTATAGCTGGTTGGTCTATGTACATACTAGGAGTAGCATGGAGATAAAGTTGTTAATAGTATGTTTGGACAGGATAGTTAGTAAGTATATATTTACGAAAACCATCAATGGTAGCTACCACAACTCAGTAACTACTCTTCTCCTCGTCTTTCCTGGAATCAAGCAATTCGGTGAGTTTTGTTCCAGTTTCACGACTAGCCCCTGAAGCCAGGGGCTGCCAACAACGAATGTTCACTCTCCTAAAAAAGGGGAATATGTACAGACATTCACGACATCCTTCACATTGGAACTTGAATTTACCCTCGCAATGGTGAACTGCTAGTTTCACCCCCTAACCAATCTTAATTCAATAACTAACCTTTTAAAAAAAAGACCATGGCATATTTCTCCTCGCTGCCCACTGACTGCGGAGAGTTGGCTGCTCACCATCAACAGCACCTTTGACCACAACTGGGCTGGCTGAGGTTGATGACATCTTCATCCGCCTCACTGGCTACTGTGAACCATTGCAGGGCGGCAAACCAGAAAAAGGGCTCCGGTCTGTCTGACATATGAGCATTGCCGCTCAAGGAAAGCCAACTACCCCCCCGCCACCGAACTAGCTCCTCCACCTTATCCAGCAGTCGCCTTAACCCCATCTCCTGCAACATGCAAATGCACAGCAAACCCTTGCAAGATTAAGATGCTCTGGAGAAACTTTGACTTGTACTCAGGAACATCCCTGCCATATGATGCTGTGACGGCCAACGAAAGGTCATTCTACATACCCTTACTGGACGGCAGGATGAGGGAACGCCCAAATATGCATATTGGACTGCATTATTGCACAAGCTGCAGAGTAGGACCTGTCAAATCACTGCGACATTCTAGTTAAGTGGGGACGATAAACATCGACTAACTATACAAAAACTTTGCTACCTGACTATGCCAACGCTGAGAAAGCTCTTCTTAAGCGGGAGGTAAAGATAATATACTGGTTATTCTGCCACCTGGCGCAGGAAAGTGTCTGATATTTGGAATCGCGGCATTATTCGGCATTCCGAAACCAGCCTCATCATAGTGCTATTCCTTGCACTGCGGTCCAATATGATGGACCGATGTGCCCAAGCAGGACTTCGATCCAGATACTGGGAAGAGGGGCTGAAAAGTGCTCCTCGCCTTCTATTTGCAACTCCCGAAGCGGCTGCGACAACCGGACTCGAAAATTTTATCCACAGCCTTTATGAGAAGGGCCGGATCATACTAGATGAGGCACATTGTGTCATAGCCAATAGTTGTTACCGCCTTGCATTTAACCGCCTCCAATGGATCAGTATGTCCCAATAATGTCAATGTCTGGGACACTCCCAAAGGAGATGGTTGACAAAGTGATGACAAAATTAGGGTGTGCACTCTGTCCTGTGACGGAGATCAGATATACAGCGGATTGTACATGTCAGTGATGACTAGGAGTCAATGTACGCCGCACCCGATGCCATCCTAAATATGGCCTAAAATAGCCATGTGGTTATAAGCCACGTCATCTGGTGCAGAAATACTGCATCCCTTGTTACCACTCTCATCTCACTACCGCCGAAAAGCAGAAGGTCAACATATTTCGACGGCGGTTTTTGACCTACTTTGACGATGTGCCATGCCAAACCAGAGGGATTCCAAACTTTGGCCTTGGACTATTGAAATTTTTTGAGTTTCAGCTCCCAGGCCACACCGGCAAGGATAAAGGAGGCAGAAGAGGCAATATATTCCTTCGCGGAGTATCTATGTCTTTAATAACTTCTTTCTGCCAAGTATGTAGACCTGCACCTGCTGGTGTTGCAGTGCCCTTGCTCTACAGAATCAGTATAGTGAGGGCAGTGGGGATAAAATCATCACAGTTGACCCCAACTGGTCTATCAGCTCCTTTAATTGAAAATGTTTTTGGAACACCTGCAAGGCTATCTACTCTCTGACATGATTGTCTAACTCGAGACCATAACCAGTGTGTGGTAATATGGGAATTTACAATCTAATTGCCCTAGTGAAGGCCCTTTTACTTCTCTTACAGATTCTTAGGTCGCTTGAGGATATCACACCTATTTATACTCTTTTTGAAGGATTATCCACTCTTAAGAAGGTACGTTAGGCTTTGTTCTTAATTCTCCCAGTGTCAATAACTAAGATGCTAATAATATTAAGACCCCAGGCGCCAATATATTTACTGACCTAAAAGGGATGTTGAGAGAGGAGCGCGATTCATTTAAGCCGAAAGATGATGATGACCAGCTTTTAATTTATGGACATGGCCGTCTTTAATCTCTAGAAATTGCACACATCATTCCGCATTCTATCACGTCAGCTAGAATTATTAATGGTTGGCTGCAGTTGGTATGTGAAGATTCTGCATTCCAGTAGGAAGCTTGCAACTATTTCCTAACTTCAACTCTGCTTCTAGAGCGAATCCAAAAAAAAAAAAAAAGAACTGCTCTTTCAATACTAGACATGTTCAACCCAGATGTGGTTCATCTGAACGGGGGTCTAAATATTGACCGCCCAAGCAATGCTATTGCATTGACGACTGAGGCTCTGAAGCAGACACGCCCGCAGCTTGGAGTCATACAGAATGGCGAGAAGGAAACCATTCTACCCAAGGGCGTCACTATTTACCATGAAGACGAGGAGACTAAGGACGTTTTCTCGCGGTTGATCCAGGAATTTGATGACGTCTTCCAGGACCACTGCGGTTTCGCCAAAATACCGCTGGACGAATGGATGCGCGTGCCGCTCAAGCAAGGAGCCGCCCTGCCCGCGAAGTTATCGAATCTCATGAATATAACGCGTTGGACCTACGAAGAAACTCAATGCGCTGCTGCGTGACCAGCTTGAGACAAGCCAATAAACTTTCCAATATATTCTTATTTCGTTCAAGCCCAAGCATCTGTCAATCCACTCTATTAATTAGTCCGCATCTGGGGACGGAGAACTTGGCCGCATATATTTTGGCGACTTCAAGATACTAATTGTTTGAAGCCAGGGGTGACTCAACCCACTCCAAATACACGTCCTCAAAACTGCTTGCTCTCCACCAGGCAATTACCATTATCCTTGATCTGAGTGCTGCCGATGAACATATTGATCACATAATCCGAGATAGTGGGCAATTATGGGTGAGGAGCGATGGCTCTGCAGAATTAGGCGGCATTTTTCCTTCGATCAAGCCCCGAGAGGACCGCCTCCATCGGGAGGCGGTCTGGATGTACATTTTGACCTTCACAAAGGAGCAAAGTGACTCCGTTGTAAAGTCCATATTCCCAGAAGGAAGTTTGAATGGCTGGCTCGATGGGGTGGCAGTTTGATTCTATCTGATTTTTTTTTGTTGATTCATGATATCGGTTTTCTCGTTTCGTATTATGTTCTATGGACTTTTTAAAAGATAAAATAAAATTTATAGTAGGCAGAGATCTAGCTGGCTCCAAGGTTGAGTGGCGGTAGTTAAAATCTATTTTTGGTAGCTAACTCGTTAAACTAAGTTAACTAAATAAGTTGGCGCTAATAATAAGCTTAAATTAAGACGAGGCAACAACCTCCCTCCTCTTATCCTGATCTTGACATTATCAAAACCTACATAAACAAACCAACCCCCGAGAAAAAGGCAAAAACAAAAAGGATGCCAAACCTCCTAACTCTCCCCCCCGAACTCCTCCTCCACATCCTCGCCTATCTCGAGATCCCCGCCCTCCTCTCCACCCTCCGCACATGCCACGCCCTCCACTCCCTCTACAACCTGAACGAACACCCCACGGGGCTCGTCACCTCCCACCTCCCAGAATCAACAACCTACTCCAACGCCGGCACCCTCCTGCTATCCCTCTACTCCGCCATCACCCCGACCCCACTCATCTCCCTCGGTACCGTCGAAAACCTCCTCCGAACCGCATGGCTGCATTTTCTGCGCCTATCCATCGAGGAGGCGCTGTTCCCCATCGCCATGCGCCTGGCCCGCGCATACGCTGCCGCCGGCCAGCTCGACCGTGCTATCAAGTTGCTAGAAGAGATCCACAACGCCCAAGGGCCGTTTACCCGCTCCCAGGCGCCCGCCATAGCTGGGGGCGTGAGAATGATAGGGACCTATTGGGTCGCAAAGGGTAGGTGGGGGTGGTGCTCGCTGGTTCCGCTGGAGAGGCTGTTGGTGGAGCTTTATGAGGCCCGTGCGACGGATGCTGATGCTGATGCTGATGCTGATGGTGCTATCTCTTCGATACGTGCCGAGGCTACTGAGTATGAGGAGAGGTACTCTGATGCGTCGTGTCTGCTTATTGGCGAGTCGCAGGTGGCGTGGTATAAGGGGCTGCAACCGGTAGGGAATGAGGAGTTCTTGCGGCATGGGATCTGTTTTAATGAGTCGAGGGGGAAGGGGTCTTCGAATGCTGCGATTGTGGCGATTGTGAAGATGGAGCGTGCTCAGATGAAGTATTTCGAGACGGGGGGGTCGTGTGTGGGTCTGGTTGGGCGTAAGTACCTGCCTGGGGTGGTGTTTGAGAGGTTGGCAGACCGGAGGAAGTTATATACTGACGATGATGTGGTATATACTGATGATGGTGTGTATATGTTCTTTGCGGATTGATACTCGTTTGTGTACTGATTTGGCTGGCAGGTATCTCCCAAGTTCTTCGTGTATACAGCGGCAGGCTGGATTATGAGGAGAGCGAGGAGAGTGAGAGTCAGTGAGTTATTGTAGTAATCATAACTATCATGGCTGGTTTGGAGGAGATGGGCAAGAGATGCTTAGGAATGATGTATTTTCCATCTGCTTTATTTCGGGCGAGACGAAAAGAAGATAAGTAAACTGTGTAGGACTACCAATAGGATCTTGCCGTGTTTTCAGGTTATTGTTCCTGAACGGGATTAGTAGGTTGTTGAGGCAGGATAGAGGACGTTTCAGGGGCTTGTATTCCTCATTGGTTATGTAATTGCTTTCAGCGGGTGATTAGCTCCGGTAGAAGACATCCTCGTGTGATTTTGTGATGGTTAATTGACTAAAGAATATGGGGTTGTAACTGGAAGCATGGATAGAATAGGAATCAGTTTCTTTGCAATCTGTCAAGTATATATACGTCGTGGCATTTTATTAACATTAGGGGAAGTTAAAAAGATAAGTATATGAAAATCAACAACAGGAGAAATAAATAAAAAAGGAAAAGAAAGAAAAAAGAACAACAAGCTCACTTCCCAAAACCCTTCCCCAATTTTCAACATAGACATGGAAATCAAAACACATGAACTGGCCAAAAAGTAAGAATCCCACTCCATTACACCTGAACCAGAGCCGTGGCAGCACTGTTAAGCTGATATCTGTTCGCAAACAAACTTGTAACAATATCCCTATACGCGTTTACCTGTGCCAGTTTGAACCTCTGAATCTTGCCGGATGCTGTTCTCGGGATTTCATTCACAAACACGACACCGCCGTTGATGGCCTTGTAGCTGGCAAGCCGCTCTCGAGCAAATCGGTAGACCGTATCTGCTGTCAATGTAGCGTTTGCGCATCCGCCCCGTGGAACCACGAAAGCGCGGACGGATTCGTTCATGATGGCTCCCGTGGTATTATCTTGGAGCTCGCGTTGTGGAACACCAATTACTGCTGCATCGGAAATGTCGGGGTGCTGCAGTAATACCGCCTCGATCTCGGCCGGAGGGACTTGCCAACTATCATGGGAATGTCAGTAGAGAATCAGGGGAAGGTAAAATGTCAACACACAACACTCACCCGTTCACTTTGATCAGCTCTTTTACCCTCCCTGTGATATAAAACTTCCCTTCACGGGAACACATAATATCTCCCGTCCGAAACCATCCCTCCTCGTCCTTAGATACTGCATCCACCACACCCTTATACCGCATCAATGTCCCAGGCCCGCGGACATACAATTCCCCCTCCTGACCGTCAAGCGTAATCAGGTTCCCAGAACTATCGACCAGCTTCACATCGGAATTTTGTAACAAGGTGCCAATACTCCCGGGCTCGTTGCGCACGCCGTACCGCGTTTGGAACACCACCCCGACTTCCGTCATCCCCCATAGTTGCGACACTTGTGCGTCTGTATGTAATTTGTCCTGGAAGAGCTGGACGGATCCTGCATCAATACATGCACCCGCAACCCCTACATAACGTAGCGAGGTCAGGAACTCGCCCAACGAAAGAGAGGAACATTGATTAAGTGCTTGGACCATCGCCGGGACCATATATGTCTCCGTGATCCGATATATGTAAACGCATTGCACGTATTGTTCGAGGTTGAATCTCGGCAGGACGTACAATGGCTCGCCATAGCGGATGGGGAATATATGGCACCATAGCGCGCTGAAAAGGTGGAACATCGGTAGCGACATAAGTCTTGAGACGTCATATGGGACTGGGTAATGAATGGTGAGGTGATGCGTCACTATTGTGTGGTGTGATAGAATTGCGGCTTTGGGAAGACCGCCCGTCCCGCTGGTTGCGAACATCGCCGCGGGTGTTGATTCTGCGAGTTGCTGGTCATCAAATTGAATCCAGTCACTCTGGCCTTGATTGAAAAGGGAGGAAAAGTTGAATAGATCTCTTTCAAATCCATCAGTTTGTGTAAAGGTTCCGTTAGGCGTGGGTGGGCGGCTAGCGAGGTGGTGTGAAATCTTTGAAACAGCGGAATCATCCAGAACGCAGATTTGCAATGATCGTGACTTCATCGCCTTGCGCACTGTGCCCACCCCATCAGGAGATGTAATGATGATCGTGGGCTCAACTTGCTGTATCAGATGCTCGAGCTCGTAGGGCTGGCTGCGCGGGTTGGTGCCCATATGGATGCCCTCGGCGCCGATGACGCCATAGAAGATGGCCGAATACAGAATCTATGATGTTTGTTAGCCAGAGCCTTTGCAGGGAATGGGACGGCAGTAGCATACATTATTCGGCAAATGGACCAACACACAGTCTCCTTTCTGTAGGCCCTTCGCTTTGAAACCTGCGATCAACATACGCACTAGTTTTCGGAACTGGCTGGCATTTAATGTGCGTGATGGGTTTTCTGCATCGATATAGATAGGCCGCTGCTCGTCGTACTGACTTGGACGATTGCCAAATACGAACGAGAGCAAATCTTCGTAGACGAGTGGTGGGGTTATGGGTTTGGTGTCTGTATAACACGCCCCTTGTCCGTCCATGACAAACATCTGTGGGAGGTATTTATAGATAAGATTCTGAAGTATGGAGGCCATAGTTATCTTATGGCAATCCGTGAAGGAGGGTTATCGTTAGTTTGAACAAAAATAGGACATAGAGTGATTCTGGGGATATCTGCCACCTATAAATACCCCAGAGATGATGGGCTTAACTCTCCTGACCATTCCACTGCGTCGGGATATCTGGCAATTGTAGACAATGGGAGATTGCGCATGAATATCTGACATAGGACAATGGCTGTTCCAACATTGGGAGAAGGCTTAGATGACCGGTAAATTAGGAGGACTTTCACATCTATAGGCCAGGCTGCCTAAGCAACGGCTGCTATAGTGTGTGACCCGCGGGAGCATGCCGGGATGATTTGATATTCATAGACAACCGGGCATATAACCCTGGCGCAGCACAAGAAGCGCGGAATGGGGATGTAGTGAAAGTTTGTTGATATCACCAAGTTATTCTCCGGTTGTGTAGCCCCAAACGCCATCTCCCTTCCCAGACTGTAATCTGGGGTTCATGTAAAGAGGCCTAAATTGGGCCGTTGGCTCCGCAAGCGTCGGTCTCATCTGAAGTTAACGGCACGGCAGGCTGCATGGAACGCGGAATGCTATGCCACGAAGTGATTACCATGTAAGTTACCATGCATGAACCAGGGTCCATGATGCAAGTAAACTTAAAAATTAAAGACAGGCGGTTTTAAAACTTTTGAACCACTCGCGCCTAGCGGCTGATAACCCGTCCCGAGGCATTGGCAATCGCGGCTGTGTCTTCGTTCTGGGGCCAGAACTAAAAAAAAATTGACTTTATATCTGTAGTTAGAACTAAGGTTTTCCGAACCCTGCTGAAATGACTAACTTCCACAATCGCAAGGGTGCTTGGAGGGCCAGCCCATACTGAGCATGGCACATGGCCATACACCATGCGATGCCCATGCGCATCTGATCCTATTTTAATACCAGACTGTTCGGTTAGAATGTGCAAGGTAATATCCAAACCACTGTGCCGCATGTACTGACTGCCTCATGCAATGCGGCTATACCGTTGCCGCGGCATGGCTTCTTTATGCGGCCGGAATATTCCACAGCGGAATCACTACATACCATACATCAATACGGTGTGAATTGTCTCCCCTCCTTGTAAACGCCTCGAGCCGAAATTGTGCGACGATGGGGCCGTTTTCAGCCTGCCTGGTTTCGTAGGCTAGATCTTAGTATGAGTTTATCGTTCCGGTTTAAAAGGGACACCAGGAATGGCTATGTAGTCCAGCCAGTGCAGGCAATACGCCCCAGGTCTGAGTGGTAAAAACCTATCTCTTCTTCCCCACAGTTGCAACATTTCACCCCTTTCGAAAAACCACCATGACAGATCCGCAGAATCTCCCAGAAAAGGAGACACCTAACGAAACAACGAGCCCCGGCATTACGCCCCAAGAAGCATATTCCTATGAGGAGATAGACGATGGAAGCACGTTAAGGGATGTTGAGTCGCAGGCCGAGCAAAAAGAACCGGGTCGATATGCCTTGCTACGATATAGGCTCCTCAACATCTATCGCCGTCTCTTCTCCCTGGTTTTCCTCGTGAATTTGACGGTCTTCATCGCCATTATGGCCACAGACCGTTCACTCCCCGCCTTCGTCAACGCAGCAGCGGCAAATCTGATGGTGTGTGGTCTTGCTCGGCAGCCGCTCGTCGTCAATGCCATTTTTGTAGCTCTGTGCTGTATTCCCCGATCCGCACCCCTCCGACTTCGTTGCATTGCAGCCAAAGTCTATCACTATGGAGGCATCCATAGTGGCTGCGGAGTTGCCTCGTTCTTTTGGTATGCCGGCTTGGTGGCTCTTGTGACTCGAAAGTATATTGGCAGACATGAAATATCCACCGCTGTGCTTTCGCTATCTTATGTTATCCTTGTGCTGTTGATAGGCATTCTTGTCGTTGCTTATCCGCACTTTCGATTCAAACGACATGACTATTTCGAGTTGACCCATCGATTTGCGGGATGGACGGTTTTGGCGCTTTTTCTGGCCTTGATGCTGCTCTTTGCAAATGATGCACGACAGGAGCAGCATCGTACACTCGGTGGATATCTCATCCGTCTCCCGGCATTTTGGTTTCTCATGGTAGCTGTCGTTGCAGTAATCCACCCTTGGTTGCTGCTGCGAAAGGTGCCAGTGGAGGCTGAGGTTCTCTCGAAACATGCGGTGCGGCTGCGCTTTACCTACGGCGCTACCAAATTCGGGAAAGGCGTTCAACTCTCGAAGCATCCCCTGCGCGACTGGCACAGTTTCGCCACGTTCCCCAATCCCGACACACAAGATTTTTCTTGTTTGGTTTCCAAGGCAGGCGACTGGACTGCAGACACAATCAAGAACCCGCCCACCCACCTCTGGAAGCGCGGGGTGCTCATCTACGGTTTCGGATACGTCACACGCTTGTTTCGAAGAGTAATCTTGGTGACGACGGGATCTGGAATTGGACCGTGCCTTTCGCTTCTGGGTGATGAGCACCGTCCACCGCTGCGCGTCGTTTGGCAGACGCGTTCTCCACTTCAAACATATGGGCAAGATGTGAATCGTTCAGTGCGCAGACTCGACCCGAACCCGGTTGTGATTGATACCGACAAGTGCGGTCGCGTTGATATGTTGCCTTTGGTCATGGAGCTTGTGAAGGATTTCCAGGCAGAGGCGGTTTGCGTGATCAGCAATCCTGTTGTCACTGGAGAGCTGGTCTTCGCGCTGGAAGCAGCGGGGATACCTGCATTTGGGCCAATTTTTGACTCCTAAGTGGGCAGTTTATGGGCATTTTCATTTCCATCTGTCGAATATAGTTAGCATCATGTATTTATAATGTATATCGAGAGGGGAATATGTACGGGGCATTGTGTACATACGAACAAGTTTAATAGTGGTGAGGTTTATTAGTTAGGGTTAGGCTAACTTAGTTAAGTTTAACTTAAATTAAGGTGTCTGGATTTCTTGGCACCCGCTGAGCTAAACTCTATCATTTCGTCGTCTGAACTTCATCATTGATCAAAAACACTTTAATAAATCACCGCGAAGCACCAATTCCTCATTAACTCACATCAAAGATCCAGGGATGCCAATTACTGAAGAAATCCCCAATGAGCACCAGCGTGGATACTCCAGTATCCGCGGCCAACTAATAATACTAGGTGAGTCCGTCATGCCATCAATCAAGAACCAAATTATCCAACACATTATGCCCAGGACTCTTCCGCTTCAGCGAGGCCCTCGCCTGGTCCACCATTTTCCCATATGCATTCTTCATGATGCAGTCCTTTCTCCCCTCTAGCCCATCACGAGACGCCAAAGCAGCGGCCTTCGCCTCTACGACTGTCGCGCTCTTCACTTTCGGCGAGTTCTTGATGTCCGTTGTGTGGGCGAAGGTCAGCGATCGGGTTGGCCGGAAGCCGACGTTGATGATTGGTGTTGTTGGAGGTTGTGCTTCGGCGCTGGCATTTGGCGTTTCGAGGAGTTTGGGGATGGCGATGGCGGCGAGGGCTTTTGGGGGGCTGGTGAATCCGAATGTGGGTGTTATTTCGGCTTGCGTGGGGGAGTTGGTGGAGAGGAAGGGGGATCAAGGTTTGTTCTTTTTAGTTGAGATTCGCTGGACGGCATTGGCCCAGAAGGGGTCTGCTGAAAGACTGATAATTCTATTGATAGGGAGAGCGTTCTCGGTTGTACCTTTCTTGAGGGGGCTTGGGTAAGTAGTATGTCATGTCATATTAGTTCAGTCTTCAAATATGACATTTTCAGGGCTGAGTGATATGGAATAGAAGTCTCGTCGGTCCGGTAATTGGCGGCCACTTGGCTGATCCGGTAAAGACGATGCCGTCTATGTTCCATGTTGGAAGCATATGGGAGACCTATCCCTACCTGCTTCCAAATCTTATAGTAGCCCTGTTCGTCGCTGCCAGTGGTATATTAGGGTTCTTCGTCCTTGAAGAAACCCATCCAAATTTTCGGAATAATGGTCAGATACTTCGGGGAGACATAACCAGTTGGATCCGTGGTATGGTCAGAGCCCTGCGTGGCCAAGTCAACGATAAAAAATATACAGCCTTATCCTCTACTGAAGATGTCATCGAGCTCCCGAGCAGAGCCGATGCTGAGCATGCAGGAGCGGATGAAGCTGAGCCTTTATCACCAATCTCGTCACAGCCGGCAGATACCCCAAGCCCTTCCGCCTGGTCAAACCAGGTCATCCTCCAGATACTGGCAGTGTCGATATTAGCTTTCCACAAGGTTTCATCCGACGTAATCATCCCCATCTTCCTCGCAGCAGATACCGTGCCTTCGAAAGATTCCTCAAACGAGCACACTACAAACTCTAAATCTAGAGCTGGTTTCGGCATGGCCTCCCCAAGCATAAGCAACATTCTACTCTCGCAGGCAATCGTCGCCATAATCGCACAAGTCTTAGTCGTGCCATGGGCCATCAGCCGCTGGGGCGCTTTGAAAAGCTTTCGCTGGACCCTCTTTTGCTTTCCCTGGCTCTACTGCCTCACACCGTTTACAGCAAGATTGATATCTCCTTTTTCGACAAGCACAATTCTTTTGGATCTTTGGATTAAGGTTTTACTGGTAAACATAGGTTATGTTGCGTCTGCCATATTGTGAGTCAGAGGAAAGGAAGATGCTATTAGGCTTAAGCTGGAAATTATCTAACACTATATAGGGTAACTAATACTTCGCCGGCGCCTATCCATCTTGCTACTATTAACGGGGCCGCGGCATCGGTGAGCTGCCTAGCAAGGTCTGTTGGCGCAGCTGTTTCTGGTTCGATGTTCCAGCTAGGATTGAGTAATGGTGATATTGGCCTGCCGTTTTGGACACTGGCGGGTGTGGCAGGGATGGGAGCTATACTATCCTGGTTTTTGAGAGATGAACCATGATCGAAAATATGAGCGACGAATAGAGATAGCAAACTATCTGTCTCTTCTCCAAGAGCGTCTCAAAGTAATGTGTACCCGCCTGCCATAAATCACATCCATCCAGGAGTACTAGTACTGTAGCCGACATGGAAGCGGAGAGATCCATCCCCAGATCTCCAACCTCTCCGCAAGGTGCTATATTCCTTATAGTCCAGCCATATAGGGAATATGCACAGCCATTTTTCCTAGGCTGTGACAACCGTGGAAACAATCATTTTAAAATATCCACAGCTCAGTCCTAGTAGTATTTAGTATTCTACTATCTCTTCATATATTCCGCTCTTTTCATAGATCCTAACATAGGTCCGACCACGCTAAACCGAACCGGGAAGATCCCATCAAACAGAGCAAACACACCGCAATCGGAACATCGCGAACTTCCATCCAGCTCGACGAGAAAGCATCAAACATTTACTCGACAGCCAACATCCAACCCCAACACCGCCACGATCTCTCCGGCCTCCCAATTACCCTGCCCGCCCTCACCCCCTCCCACCAGAATGACTGCCCCGCCCCTCGCCGCATCCTGATTTCCGATCCCACCCACATCCCCGTCCCAGTCAACCCACCGCCTCCTCCCCAACCCACTCCCCTCGCAGACAAACCGGCCATGGAGAACCTCTCCCTACACGACCATAACAACGGCCACAGCCACAGCGGGCGCCGGGGTGGCCCGCCGTCCGGCCCGCACCACGGCCAGCAGCGCGGCCACCACCACCCAGCACCACCCCCTCACCTCCCCGCATTCCAACATCAGCAGCAACAACCTACTCCCCCTCCCGCGCCGGGCCAGACGCCCTCGCCCACGCCCATGATGTCGCAAGGCCCACCGCAGCTGCCACCGCAGATGTTCACGACGGCTGCGCAATTGTTGGATTTGACTGATAGTGAGCAATGCCCTTTCTCGAGATGGTGGATGGATGGATGGGTTGGAAAGGGGATGGATGGGATGGCGCATAAATTGGCTATTTCAATTAGCAATACTGACGTTTTACGAAATTTTTGCCGCTGCAGAAAAGCTCGTTTTGGTTCTTCGTGACGGCCGCAAGTTGATTGGCGTGTTGCGCAGCTGGGATCAATTTGGTGAGTCTAGCCTCTATATCAATGTCTCAGGTTCCTTGCTAACATATGTATTCCAGCAAACCTCGTCCTCCAAGGCACCGTCGAGCGACTCTACGCCGGAAAGCTCTTTGCCGATATACAACGAGGAATCTACCTGGTTCGAGGAGAGAATGTGCTTCTGCTGGGAGAAGTCGTATGTTTTTACTTGAAATCCCAGATCTGCATAGTTCCAAGTGTTTTCTGACGGCTTGTTTCGCAAATACAGGATCTAGATAAGGAAGACGACATCCCTCCCGGCTACCGCGAAGCGCCGTATGCAGAGGTTTTTGAACTGAAGAAGAAAGAAGATAGCGAGCGGAAGACGGGTGATAAGCGCCGTAGCACGAAATTGCAAACCCTCGGCTTTGAGGCTGAGCATAGTGGGGAGGTCCTGTTTTAAAAGGGTTTCGCTTTGTGTTTTTATTCGAGTGGCCGGGGATCGCTGAGGCCGAACTGAGCCGTTGCTTCGGATTAATGAACCTCTTATGGGGATTGACCAACTGGATGTTGTGGATTGTGCGGCAGGACATACCGCATTTACCGATATCACACTACGATGGCCTTTATATTTATTCAAAGAGGCTGGAGCGTATGGAAGCTCTTTTTTCTTTTTTCTTTTTTTTTGTTACACCTTCGTCTTCACGGACTCCCCCTCCCTCCGAACCCTTACACCCCGACGAGTTACGAATGAGCGTTGAGACACGAATTGAAAAAACACGATAAATAAATGGAGAGAAACGACACGACAGGAAGAAAGAAATGGTGGATGCCAGGCGTTGCAGAATATTGTGAAATGCTTCAGACCTGTGCGTGGAGAAGGGCGGAAAGAGATATTGAGGGAACAGTGAATAGGGATGCTATGCATGCTTTGGGAATACTTCGATATAGATAGAAAATACGATGCGGTTCGAGGGTTATTTTCGACATACTCCCTGTTCTATGGTGCTGGTCGTAGCAATTGGGAGCGCTGGCTTTTGACGCAGGCCAGGCCGCATTGTAAAAGGAGCATCATAAGCAGAATTAAATCTCATTCCTGTCCAAAATACCAGCTTATCCCAATACTCTGTAGAATATTTAAATATTGCTGGTGTTCAGATATTATTTCTGTTGCGGTGTCTCCTTTCGCCCCACAAAATCTTCCCTATCGATAAAAACCACCAGAAAAAATTATCCGCATCACTTTTTGCAACCTCAACCTCCACCCTCCAAACCACCACACCACCCGCCTGTCGACAGCACCTTTTGCAGCAGTGAACTCCCCCGCTCGGGATACACTTGCAATATGGCGTCGCTGCAGGAAAAGCTCGACAAAATAAAATCCCCCAAGCTGCAAAACCAGCACCATGTAAGCCATCCCACCGCTATATCTATCCATCCCCGAGTGAAAAATCCCCGAGGCTAATTGTCCCTACAGACCTCAGTAGTCCTATCCGCAGTAGAAGACACGCTCCGCGACCAGAATGCCGACTTCACCGCAACCGCCTACTTCGCCGCCCTGCTCGCCCTGCTCGGCCAGGCCATCTCGTCCACCCAGGGCATCATGAGCAAAGACCTCGCCGCCTCCGTTGTCTACCTCCTCGACACCGTCGCCCCCTTCGTGCCCGCCCCGCTCCTCCGCTCCAAGTTCTCCCAGATCCTCACCAGCCTCGCGCCCGCCCTGACGCTGCCGGAAATCGAGGCGCCCCTGCTCAAGTCGTCAATTGGATGTCTGGAATCGTTGCTGGTGGCGCAGGATGCGGCGGCATGGGCGCTGCCGCAGACACAAGTTGGCCCGCGACGGGCGATGGCGGGATTGTTGGCGCTGGCGGTCGATCATAGGCCGAAGGTTCGCAAGCGGGTGCAGGATACGCTGGTGCACGTATTGAAGAATCCCCCGCCTAGTCCGTCGCTTGACCATCCCGCGGCGGATATGTGTGCGGAGACGGCACTGCGGACGCTCAGCGAGAGCATTGCTGCGGCTGCTAAAGCTAAGAAGGCCGGTCGTCATGGACATCAGGAGCAGAGCCAGCATGAGCCGGTGGTTATCCATGCGGTGCAGCTGGTGAAGACCATTGCGTCTGCGTCCGGGGGGTGGCCGACGAAGAAGATCGAGCCGCTGTGCGAGTTGTTGATGAATGTTTCCAGGTCGTCGAATGAGTATCTTACCATGGGGGCGTTTGAGGTGTTTGAGATCATTTTCGAGGGAATGGCGGATGATTTTTCGTCGTCGAAATTGCCCCGGCTTATGGAAGCCATTTCGGAATTGAAGCCTGCACAGAATGATTCTCAGCTACTCCCGCCTTGGATTGCGGTTCTTTCGAGAGGCTACGATGTCTCTGCACAAGTTAACCCTGAGGAAACGTTTGAGAAGCTCCCGGAGCTTTTTGATCTTATTTCTGCCTTCCTCGCCTCTCCTTCGCGAAATATCAGAATATCTGCTTCTGAGTGTCTCATTTCGTTCCTAGTCAACTGCATCCCGGATAGTGTCGTCCTAGAGCCGTCGATATATGATGAGAAGGTTTTCGAGAAACTTGCCAAAGCTGCTATCCGACTTCTCTCCCTCAAATACCAGGCTGCATGGATGGAGGTATTCCATGTGCTTTCTGCCATGTTTGACGCTCTTAAGTGGAGGTCTTCCCCTGTTCTGACAGATGTTGTGCGAACAATTGGCGAGCTGCGCGGAAACGAATCATTCAATGGCAAAAAGGAGGCTGACAAGGTGCTTGGCTCTGCTATTGCCGCCATGGGTCCGGAGGCTGTGTTGGAAATACTTCCATTGAATATCACGAACCAAAAGGCCGGCCAGCCAGGCCGGGTCTGGCTTATCCCCATCCTCCGCGACCATGTATCAAATACCCGCCTCGCATACTTCAAATCCGAGTTCGTCCCTCTCAGTGAAGCACTTTTCCAGAGAGTTCTTGAGTACGGCAATGCTGAGAAAACGGTCGAGGTTAAGATCTTTGAAACCCTCGTCCAGCAGACCTGGGCTACTCTGCCCGGCTTCTGCGAGCTGCCAATGGATCTTACAGAGGCCTTTGACCAGGGCTTTGCTGAGCTTCTGTCGAATGTGCTGTACAAGCAGACTGAACTCCGGGTGGATGTTTGCAAGGCGCTGCAGAACCTTGTGGAGTCCAACCAGGCCATTACTTCATTGGAGTCTGAGAAGGACGATTTGATACTCCAGCGAAGGATCTCGAAGGAGGATGCGAAGAAGAATCTTGCACATCTCGCTACGTTCTCGAGTAACCTGCTCGCTGTCCTCTTCAACGTCTACAGTCAAACTCTTCCCCAGTTCAGGGGCTTCATCCTCCGCTGCATCAATGCCTATTTGAGCATTACTGGTGAAAATGTAAGTTTTTCATCCGTATTTTAATTCATGTTCATTGCATTGTGTTACTAACGGCGACTAGGAATTGATCGAGACGTTCACCCGGGTCACGACAATGCTGGAGAACTCCCTCACGGAACCCCCTGAGACCCCAGAGCAAAAGCAAGCCAAGGCCTCCGGGGACAAGATGCCCCCAACCTCGCACACACTCATGGATCTCGTCGTTACCATGTCGATATACCTGCCCCGATCGAGTTTCCAAACCCTATTTGCCCTCGCCGCAGTCGTCCTTGGCAAACAGTCCTCTGATCCGCAATTGATCAAGAAGGCATACAAGCTCATTCCCCGCCTTGCGACGACAGAAACCGGCACTGCTGCGCTGCGCGAACGCAGCTCCGAGCTTCAATCCCTTATCCTCTCAACCGCGGACCAAACGCCGGCCCCAGCTCGCCGAGACCGTCTCCTCGCAGTCCATGAAATCGTCACCTATTTACCAACCTCAGACCTGCATTTCATCCCCTCTGTCCTCTCAGAGGTCGTTCTTGGATGCAAAGAGAGCAACGAGAAAGCTCGCTCAGCCGCCTTCGCCCTACTCGTCCACCTCGCCCAGCGTACCATCGACCCGGAACAGAACCCCGCAGGCACCGTCATCCGCAACTCGCTGGTCCCCCACATGCCCAACGACGCGCCCGACGCCCCCGCCACGATCGAAGAGTTCTTCACTATGGTCTCCGCCGGTCTCGCCGGCAGCTCACCACACATGGTCGCAGCCTCAGTCACCGCGCTCTCGCGGCTCCTCTTCGACTTCCACACCCAACTTCCCCCCGCCATGCTCTCGGACCTCGTCCAAACCATCGACCTCTTCCTAACAAGCAACAACCGCGAAATCGTCCGCTCGGTCCTCGGCTTCGTAAAAGTCGCCGTCGTCGCATTGCCAGAAGACATGCTCCGCCCCCGCCTCGACTCGCTCGTTCCAAACCTCATGGTCTGGAGCAAGGAACACAAGGGCCGACTAAAGAGCAAAGTCAAGGGCATCATTGAACGACTAATCCGGCGCTTCGGCGCCCAGCTCCTCGAATCTCTCGCCGGCGACGCAGATCGCAAGATGGTCGTGGCGATCCGCAAGGAGCGCGAGCGGCGCAAGCGCAAGAAGACGCAAGCCAAGGAAGCAGGGGACGACGAGGAGGAGGAAGGCGAGGGCGAGGGTCATGACAACCGCGCCCGCAAAACCGGCCCCGCGCCCGGCGAGAAATCATTCAGCAACGAGTTCGACAAAGCAGTCTATGGCTCCGACATATCCGACTCGGACTTTGGCAGCTCGGACTCGGACGACGCTAGCGAAATCGACGTCGACGAGCAAGGCAACATGCACAAAACCAGCCGGAAGCAGCAACAACGGGGTAAACTCCCCGGCGGTGCAAGCGGCACGCAATACATCCGCGAGCTCTCGCCGGAATCGAACCCGCTCGATCTCCTCGCGCCCAACGCGCTGGCGAATATCTCGACGACGAAGCCGTCTGTGCGGTTCCTGGCGTCGAAGACGAAAAAGCGCTCCGCGCGCGTTGATGAGGATGGGAAATTGCTGCTTGGTTTGGATGGGGATGGCGATGTGGGGATGGGTTCTGGTGGTGGCGGTGATGCTGGGTCTGGGCCGGGGGCTGAAGGCGGTAGTATCAACGCGTACCTGTCAGCGGTTGGTGGGCCGGATGCGGTGCGCCGTGGCCAGCGGGGCCGGCTGAAGGTTAGCCAGGGGAAGAGGAAGGAGGGTGATGAGATGGATATTGATGAGGATGATGGGGAGGTGGCGAGGGCGGTTGGGAAGGAAATGAAGCATGGGAATGGGAGGAGGGGGTTGGGGATGGAGAAGGTCAGTGGGAGCGGTGGAGGGGGGAGGATCGAGAAGAGGGGCCGTGGTGGGAAGTTTGGGGGTGGTGGGCGGGGTGGTGGGCGGGGTGGAGCCGGGAGGAGTGGGAGCGGCGGGTTTAGGGCTGGTGGGAGGGGAGGACGAGGGGGAGGGGGCCGGGGGAGGAGGTAGATGGATATAAATAATACTGTTCCTAGGAAAGGGGTGAGTGTGGGTGTGTGTGGATGGCCGTGGAAAATGATACCTAACATTGTTGATGTTGCTGATGTCTGTTAAAAATTTGGAGAGGAGGGTTTAGGAAAAGGATGTTTTTATTGGTTTTCCTTATTATAACTAACTATTTAGTTTTAACACGTTGTTCTTTGTTATCCTTTCCTGGAGTTCAATGTTTAAAATGTCACTGGCTGGATATACTGGTTGGGTTTTTATCAAGTTATGCATTGGTCGCTTGCTTTTCTATTGGTAACATTAAATCTCATTCTGCACGCAATAGATTGCGAGGAACCAAACATGCTTTCAGCCAGCTGGAGTTATCATCATGAGGCAAAACAAGCCCCTTACTGAATACATATATCAGAGTAGCAAAACCCAAAACACGGCCCTAGCCTCCCGATTCCCAAATCCTATGACGAGAGACCCTAAAAATAAACGCTCAAACTCTTCAGGAAAAGTTTCCCTTTATTTCTTTCATATTTTGTTTCAGGGCCATAGATTGCGCGACAGCGCACGCTGCCAGTTTGCAGCTTTCTAAGAATGCAAAATGGCGTTCTGAATGCCCAAAGTTAAATCAGCAGTAATCATCATCAGGTTGACACATAGTCAGTTCTTAGACATCACCACGAATAGTACACAGATCATCTCTTTCTTCATTCCCAAATGCAATCTCCGCTTTGAATATAGACCGTTAACTGCCAGACAGTACAATTAGGTTCCCTTTCCCGTTACAGCCTGAACCCTGATCGAATAATAGCCACTTCCCCGTTTTTCGGGCACAGCAGTGTCCCAAACTGATCCAGCGTGACGAGTCTCAAGGCGTCTGGAGATAACCAGTCTTTCGGCAAAAAGAAGTGTGTTTGGTAAGCTCTCTCATCCCTATCAAGTTCCCAGGTACATAGCCAGTACTGGTGGTCAAGGAAGACGAGACGCCCCTGGAAGACTCCCACGAGCCGATTCACATTCTCTGACAGTTGGGACAGGCTTCTCCTTCTTGGTTCGCCTGAGTTCAACGTATCGCGTAGATTAGTTATTTCTAACCTGCGAGACGCTGCAGGATAAGTTCCGTTGCTGCTATTGATGAAGCCACGGCTAGAGAGGTATTCAAGAATAATATAGCCGTCTTTGGTGTGGAAGACACGCTCAAGAGCCTGTGACGAAGATGTTGAGGGGATAATCGAATTCCTCGGGGGGAAATCGTCCTGCGCATCTCCGGATGCGAGGTCACTAATGGTTTCGGAAGCGTCCTCATCCGCCTCTATACTAGCCTTTAGTGGCCCCGGATTCTTTGTATGGTTGGATTGGTTAGGTGGAGACGTAACTCGCTCAAGCGTGCTCCAATTGCATACATATTGCTTCTCCCCTTCGATGCAGATCAGCAGCGCGGGATCTTGGGGGTGCTGCATCCAGCTCCTCTGGTTACTTTCTCGGTGCTCCACCTGAAAGAGTTTTCTCTTTGTTTTGGTGCTCCATACTACATCTAGGTTTCTGCAGGAAATAAGGAGGTACTCTTCAGAGCGACTGAATAGTAACTGCGTCACTGTGGTTCCAAATCCTTGGTCAAACAATGGATACACAGCCCATTTCTTTCGCGCTGGGGGCGTTGGCTTTTCCAGCCTTTTGGCTATAACATGGCCAGAGTCATCGACAGAGGCAATGTACTTTTGAGAGGGAGACCAAGCGATTTCAACCACTGACACGCTGGTAGAATGTCCGTATAGCTTTCGGAGTCTCTGGGCTGTTTCCAGGTCGTATATAACCACGCTTCCATCCTCCTTTCCGGTACAGTAATATTTCGCACGATCCCCGCATACTAGAGCGGAGACCTGAATCCGACTGTTGTCGTCCGATGAGACGACCGGGTCAGAGTACAGGGTATCGTGTGAACTCAGGTCTTCCTGATTCATATCGTCGGGGCGTATCAGTACATCAGGCTCCCAGACATTGCACAACGTTCCTCGGATGTCGTAGAATCGCTGAGCATCAGGTGCCCAGGCAATGTCCCTCACGAACTCGTCGTACTCCACCCGATAGACCAGGCGGAACTGTCCAGTAGACCAAACACTTAGCGTGCCATTGTGATCACTTGTCAGAAGCAGGTTCCCGTCATCGCTAACCACCATCTCCCGAGCCCCAATATGTGAATGTTCCATCTGGATGTCATCGTCAATGTTCCAATCCACTAGCTTCGTATCTTGGTATAAGATCAAGATGTTCGACGAGTCCGGCTGCCAGAGTACCACTTCCGGTGCGTTCCAGACATCCTCGTCCCTTTTGTAGATATCCTCGCGTCGGACGCAGCGCCGCGGCGGCTGACGATGGCGACTGATAGTCCATACAAACACCGGTCGACCGCGCTGAGCGATGGCAATTCTTTTGGCATCGTGGCTAAACACCATCAGGCGCGGACAGCTGTATTCCGCTTCGGAAGAGTCATCGTGAGCATAAAAACACCACTCCTCTCCCGCCGTCGGCAGATGGATGCACTGGATCATACAATCATCGTACGCGATCAGCAGCTTGGTGTCATTGCAGGTAAAAGCGAGAGCCATCAATCGCCCGTGACTGGACTTCGGAATCTGATATAACTCCTGCCCAGTAGTGATATCCCATACCCGAATAGTGCGGATGCCCGCTGATGCCACGAGGCTTTTGATTTTGCTAGCTTTGATCACAGTCACCCATTCACCATGGTTCAGGCGCCGAGCTTCTCCGCACGTCTCGGAATGCCAGACCACAAGGGTGCCACTGCTTCCAAGCAGCGTAATGAAGTAATTATCCTTGCAAATTACCTTGGAGGCGGTTTCATCCCCACCCATCGCGAGCCGCGCGAGACAGTCGTTCCAGTTCCCCGGTGAAATACCGATGACGGACATGCTGTTTTGACCAGAGTTCTTGAATGTCCGGCTCACCATCGACTCTGTCGGACAGAACGGAATGACGTGTTTGTATATCGAAGCTGGACTTTCAGCTAGATACGCACCGAATCTACCTACCACGCGAATGAAATCGGTGGCCCACTGGTGCAAATCTGCGTGGCGGCTGGCCTTGAATTTGACACTCGTTGGGGGCGATTGATTTCGGTGATGGGCCACCCTCTTCGCGTACGCCTTGAGGTACTGCGCGGACTGGGTTATAATTTGGAGCCTCCCGGTCACTGCGACGATGTTTACCCAGATCAAGGCGAATCGCTCCAGGAAATCAAAGATAGCAGACTGCAGATCGTCCGAGTCTGCTGCAGCACAGCTGACGTGGAAAGCCCAGTAGGAGGTTGCATACAGTAGGAACGGGGCATTACTGAAATCCTTCGGATCCAGTTTTTTGGTGCGTGGGTTGTTCGACCCGCGGACCATGGCAAAGTTGGACCTCCATTTGTTATCGGACAGGAAATTCATGCAGACCATGGCAATGCGTTCGTGTCCAACACGACTGTCGATCGTGATCGGGAGGTTCAGATCTTTGGTGACGAGAAATTGTCGTGCCGTTTGATGGATTAAGGTTACCTTTGATTTCTCAATCACAACAAAGTTCCCGCAGATCTGAGCAATGGTGACCTTGAGATCCAAGAAGCAGCCAAATTCAGGTTTCAGCGCAACCGAAAGCTCCTCGATGTCCAGGGGCCGGAAAGAGCATGAGGCCCAAGTAAGGATCTCTGCAGCTATCCTCCTGAGTCGAGAGGGCTGTTTTGCAATGATCTCGGCCATCCTTTCATACATAGACTTCATTCCTTCTGGGATCTCGGTGAGAGCTCTCTCGATGTCATCTTTCGTGTGCCAGTTATCTTTAATTCTATCCAGAGCCAGTTTTACCCAGAGAAAATTGCCCGAAGACTTAGATAGGATAACTTTAATGACGATTTCCCGTTCTTGACTAGCTGGCAACGCTTGGTGGATGGTTGTTTCGACAAACAGCTTGATATCTTCTGCTGTATATCCGACTTGGATCTCCTCGCGGTATATTGGGCAGCCAACCAGATTCAAAGCAGCGGACAAGTCCTTGGTCTGTCGACTTATGAGTAGTACTTTGATTGAGGTCGCTGCTTTAATTTTAGAAATTAGTGAAATAAGTGCAGCTGGGTTTTCGGCCTCGTCCAGACCATCCAGCACCCAGAATAGCGGTTCCTCGAACTTGAGTCTGAACAAAAGGCCCTCAAAGACCTTTTCCCATATCATATTATACTTCTGCGAAGCAAACAAGATACCCGTTTCATGATGGAGATCCAGCAACATATCGCGGAAGATCTCATGCTTCTCGGCGATCTGAAATGCAAGAGAACGGAGAAAACATGAGATGGTGCGAGTATCATGCTGCTCCGTTTGGAAGAAGTGGTACTGGCAGGTTCCATGTCCGTCGTCTTGATTGAGATAATCAATAATATAGCTGGATAGAGTTGTTTTCCCGGTTGCCGGGAGCCCCGTTAACCAGAAAATCTTCAAACCGTTGCCAATTCCATCAACCCAATCCCAGAACGTTTTCCTTTGGAGGATCCAGTGGCATGTTCCGGGCTGGATTCGTTGTCGGAAATTCTCAAGATCATCACCATCGTGTTTTATGCCAAGTATATGGTCGAGACTGGCTGGGGGGAAAGGATTTATCAGTTTCGGGGGCTCGCGTCCACGCATTCCTGTATAAGCCTGTCAGCCTCACTTTCACCGGTAGAATCCAAAGGGCGTTTCTCAACATACGTAGCTCTTTAATCTTATGCACCAGCCTCCTAAGCACATTCTTGACATTGTGATAGTTTGGATCCTCGCGATTCGCGAATTTGGTCAGGCCGTGGTGGTCCGCAAGCAAAGGCGCTGAGGTCTCTGTGGGATATCCAAGAACCGCAGACTCTTTCTCGACGATCTGGAACGGTGGTTAGCATAGACTGGAATCACGCCTTCCGATGAGAGCATACCATGGTCTTAACTCCCGGGGCAAGCGTCGCCTTTAATGTCTCGTGGAAAGAAATCAATTCCAAGCCACCGCACACATTTCGGAACTGCTCGTTGATGTCATCCAAAGATGTGGATCCTTTTTCCAGTTCGCTCACATACACCTTTGTTGAAACAATCGGCGAACTCCGAAGGATGTTGTCTAGAATGTGGGCCAAGTTGGACCCTCGGTGTGGTGTCCCAAGGAAGACAATTCCGTATGTTTGGGACATCATAGTGGAATACTGGTCATCAGTTTTCCCGATGATATAGGCCTAATACCGCATGGTTAGTCTCGAGTTTCAAGTCATTCTAAAGAGCGCTTTGCACCTTTTTGACGACAAGACCGCCCATTGAATGAACCACAAATATTAGTGGATGCTGGTGTAGTCCCAGTGTTAGCCTCAAGATTGTTTGATCCTGACCATGAGACATCAATCATACCTCACCTATCAACTTGCTATCTTCTTTTTTAGTATCATGATACATCTTTATTTGGAACAGTAAATCCTTGGCGAAGTCCAGGATACTCAGTGTGGGTGATTGTTGAGCAAAGTGGGCGCTGTATCCAAAAGTGAAAATCCTGGTATTGGATAATCCCGCTTCAGACCCAAGCCATGGGAGCCAAAATCTCTCGACATCTCGATTATATGACCAAGTTTTCAGCGAAGATCCACCAAGCCCATGGACGAAGATCAGGTCCGCGAAGGGACTCTCAGATTCGGAAATCAGTGTCAGCCCGAGAGGGTCTGACATGGGCGACGTCCTGTTACTGCCTCTGCGAGAAAATTGAGACCCTAGGCTTAAAAACGAGTGCCCGGGAATAGATGATGATGATGATTCTGGGGGTGATGTCGCGTATCGCGGGGGGGGATCCGGGGCGCCATCTCGAGCCACGGCAGCATTTCTGGAGGAAGGTAAAGGTTCGGACGCCCTTCGAGGATCCTGTGAATGCTTTCCAGGTCGGACAGGAAGATTCAGGTTTGAACTTGATAAGACAGGCTGGTCTGCATCCTGGGTCTGACCCGTTCGGCTGCGCCCAAGTTTCTTGAACTGCGATTTCTCTTTGTGTCAGAGGGACCTTTGCGAACCCTATCCCCTCAACATCTCTCTCCCGAACTGAGAGCTCACCATTATGTATGTACTATATGGGTGACATGGCACTTCCGTCCCAGCTATGGGTGTTGGTGCAACACAGTCTCTTCAAGTTGCAGAGGAAAACGGTCGGAAGGATAGAAGTAAAGGAAATATCCAGCCTCGTGTAAGGGCGCTAGCACTCGTTAACTTAGCATTCGGTGTTTAGTCTCAAGCTTTGTCGAGAACAGCGGAATGAAAATCACACCGAATTCCTCAATGGTCGTATTGTAGAATGCAACTTACAGTTTTTTAGTTAACTAAATAACTACTAAATAACTAGTTACCCCTCAGTTCGTGATTTTGCGCAGAAATTGATATCAAAGCCAGGCTGTAACTAAGAGTTAACCCTCCCGTGGACCCCGCATCCGATCCATGGATGTCTCCTTATTTAGTTAACTAACTTAGCTATGTAGTTTGCGAAGCGCGGGTGGGTGATCAGTGGACATCAGCCCCCTGGAACTTTGTAGTTCTTTATGTAGTGATGCTGGTTCCGTCACTCTCAACCGCTCCCTTCCTCCAATCAGCTATGCAAGGCTGCACAACTTGTAATATATCATGCAGTGGACGGAGTAGTCAATCCTGCATTTAACTCTCGGCCTCGCCCGCATCTTCCTCGATGAAACCAGCCAAAAACAAATCCTTCCGCACCCCCCAATCGTGAGACTCATAAACTGAGAAGAATGTCGACCGATCATCCACACGTCAACCGCCCGAATAATGTGATGCCCGAGGAGGCCATCAAACCCCCTAGAACCTTTGGGAACTTTCCCTTGGACGAGGCCGTGTTAGAGAGTAGGGGCGAGCAGCTTCATATCCTCATCAATGTAACTAAGTTGACTATTTAACTAGGGCTCCCAATCCCCGGCACGCGAGTCCTCTCGTCCCGCGCCTACGGCATGTCTCTGTGGGGCCGATGTGCTAAGATCGTGGCCGAATTGCCTGATGGGACGACCAAGAAATACTTCCTCAAGGTTCACAAACCTCATGTCGTTCTCTTTTTTCCAACGGAAACATGAGTCCTGACCAAACCTGAGAGGAAACAGGTAGCAAAAGGCCCCAACGCCCCTATCATGTGCGAAGGCGAGTTCGAGTCCATGAAAGCCATCAACCACACCCTGCCGTCCATGGCGCCAAAGCCGTGGGCCTGGGGTAAGTATAAAAACGACGAATCCTACTTTATGCTCGTCGACTTCCGCGAGGTTGGCGAGCAGCCGCCCGACCCCGTCAAGTTCACCGCGCGGCTGGCGGAGCTGCATAAGAAATCCGTCTCGCCAAACGGCCGCTTCGGATTCCACACTACCACTTGCCATGGCACCATCACACAGGCCACGGACTTGTGGGAGGATTCCTGGGCGACCCTGTACCGCAAACAACTAGCACATATGCTAGCCATGGATCTCGAGAAACACGGGCCGTGGCCGGAATTCGAGCAGCTGTGCGAACTAACGCTGAACAAGGTCATTCCTCGGCTGCTCGACCCGCTGCAAAGCGAGGGGCGGAGTATTGAGCCGTGTCTCCTGCATGGGGACTGTTGGGATGAGAATACGGCAATCGATATGGAGACTGGGGAGCCGTTTGTCTTCGACGCTGGGTCGTTCTATGGCCATAATGAGTACGATATCGGGAATTGGAGGGCCCCGCGACATCGGCTGAGTAGCAGGGTGTATGTGCGCAACTACAAGCGCCATTTTGCCGTCTCGGAACCGGGTAAGCGTTCATTCCCTGGCAAATGGTCATTGCATTCATTGGGCTAATAAATAAATCTTCGGAAAGCGAGTGATTGGGATGGGAGGAATCTGCTCTATTCTCTCCGGTTCAACATCGGAACTGCCATTCTAATTCCCGGGTGTAACCAACGGGAAGTGTATGTTGTTCCCCCCCAGACAGACCGTTCCTCGTGTCAAGAAGGCTAATCGTATTCTGGGCAGAGTGTATGAGGATATGAAGGAACTCTGCCGTAATTACTGCCCAGAGGACTACCGCAAACTTACTCAGGGCGCACATGGCACCGGGCCAGAAAACGCGGAGGCGGAGAAAGAAGAGGAGGAGGAGGAAGAGGAAGAGGAGGAAGAGGAGTAAATCATGGGATAAAGAATAGAAGACCGGGCAAGTGATATAGTTACCGGGCTTCTAGATGATATTTGACCCCAGAGTTTACTAGATATTAGTAATAATGAGGAATATAAGAGGCCGAAGTGCCACCAGGGCACTGCTTCCTTAAGAGCCCTATCCAGGAGTTAGTTATTCAGTGTCTTATTAGGGCTCCCCCACCGCTTCATTCGAGTTGTCGAACCACATAGAATCCCTTGTCTCCAGGCTCCCAACGCCTCGCTCTCCCCGCCCACTCACCAAATGATCGATGGCGCGGAAATCGTCCTCCGGGAGTTCAAATAGTATGTTGAAGATCTCCACGATGCGCTTTGGGTTCTTCATCTTGGGACTAGTAGGTCAAACACATAGCAAGCAATCTTGGAACTCAATAGTAAGACATTCAAACCGTGATTCAGAATATATACCGCAAACAATTAGTAAACAGAAGCAGAAATCATTGCCACACGAAACGTGAGAACACAGGTCAATTTGGGTATCTCAAAAGCTGCAGGTAGAAATAGAAAATTCCATCCAACATCCTTCACCATCACAACCGCCCGAACAGCGCCAATAGCATCATAAATCCTCCATATAATAGGTCAGGCGATAGTTTCCGACGGGCTGTGGCATGCCGAGCCACGTGACGAATCCAGGGGTCCAGGGGGCGGTCCTAAGCATCCAACTAGGCAACAACCAGACTCGATCTCAACATCCCAAATACGCAAGAAAAAGAACACCGACAAATCCGCATGGTTAAATGATGATAAAAGAAATGAAAAGAAAGTCGAAGATCGGAGAGTTCAAAGCGGCGATCGGTAGCAACAAAATCCGTCAACGTCCTTGACATGGGAAGATTTACCTCCGAAAAGAAAGTCCAGCTCGACTGACGAGAGAAAGAAATGGGAGTAATCCTTCGGTATCCCAGCCCGATGCGACCAGCACATTAATATCCCCTAACCACCTCCGTCGCCTTTATGGACCGAGCCGTTTACGCCACACTGATCCCATGCGGCCGGCTTCTCATTCTCCGATCGCGCCGCCGACCCGTATGGACAAAGCACGGATCATCCGACGAGCCGATGCTGGCTCTCACAGAGTCTAGCGCTGGGTTATATCCCGGTCTCCGAGGGGCGGCTGGGAGCTGTACCAGTTTTAGTTGCTCCTGCGTGATGACGTGCTGACAGTATAGGTGTCGCATGAGGTCCAGATCTGGACAGATATGCTGCATTGAGAATCCTTGCTTGAGGTGTTCGTCGGCAATATGCGCCACCAGAGCTCGCCAGGCGGCGTTCGGGCGCTGGTCGGAGATTGTATACGGGCATGCTGGGCAGGTTGCGTCGGTGGGAGGTGGATGGGATCGGAAGTGGCTCAGCACGTGGATTTTCCACTCTTTAAGATCTGTGAATCTCTGATTGCAGTCGAGGATGTGGAAGAAGCATATATGCCCGGCGCGTGTTTCCGAGCTGTTGTCGGTGGGTGGTGGGGTGGTATGGTTCCTGTTCCCGTTGTCGTCGAGGAGGTAACGAATGGGGAGCTTTTCTCCAAGGCTGGTATGAATGGAGTCCGAGGTGCTCGAGGATGAGGGTTGCGATAGCGTTGGGACTGTGCTGGAGGAAGCCATGCTGGACGCAGATGGTTCACTAATCCCGTCTCTGCTATTCTCGACAATCAAAGAACTCCGATGAGAGGTTGTTTTCGCCCTGTTATTTCTCGATCTATTCTCCGCTGGCAAAGGTGAGGATGGACGTGGGAGGTAAGTTAACTCTACAAGACGGTCAGTAAACCCGTCGGATCGATGGGTTTGCCATTCTCGTATAGCATTGGAGGAAGCCACTATAAACAGGTTAGTATTGACCCCTTATATATTTCGAAACACCAAAACATGTACTTACTGGTGAATAATAGTGCAACGGGCGCCGGTAAAGAAAGCAAGAGATATCCAATGGATACGTATGGGGCATAGTACTCTCATATGGTTATATGCAGAGATACGTTCATGAAGACGAGTTGCGAAGCAATGCTCAACATTATATATACACCATGGCCCCCTGTTAGACCCCCGCCGAGCCAAAGGCCCATCAAATCCCGATGGGAAAGAAAATACCCTTCGGCCCCCACAATTGCGGCTCTTGATATCAAGAGAAAGGATGACTTACATGGAGGCCAAGTCGACTTTCATATGTGTCACAGGACGATACACACTGATTGCGCGGGCAAGTGAAGCGCCGACACGTTGTGAGAGTTCGCATATGATATCTGCGGGGGAGCAAGTCGGGGGAGGAGGAAGCTTCCTGTACCCGATATTGGTAGCGTCGATCGATGGTGGTCCAGGCAGATTCTGGACGTCGATAAAGGATGTCACGGATCCAATGGACAAAAGGAATCTGGAGACTGGGATATCGAGACTGTCTGCCGCACGGGTATTCGGATCGAAGAGGAGCGGGACGGAAATGCGAGTATTGCACTTCGAACTGCAGCAGACGCCGGAGGGGCCGCAAAGGGAGGTCGTTATCAAGCCATAGAGACAAAGCTCATGTCTCAAGATGGCGAAATCAAGGGAAACAGTACAAAAGGGCACTTCTGCAATACTCCAAACCGTTCCCTTCGGCTGCTAATTATATGACTGGATCTCCAACCAAACTCCGCTCGACAGCTCTATTTGCTCATATTAATGCGGGAAAGTCATTGATGAGCTGGTCCATCCAATGGCCAATAATAGCACGGCCTGCAATTTTACCTTGTTGAGGGCACTCTCGGCCCAGCGAGCTTAAAATGCATGACGTTTCCCCCCCGGTTGTATCATCTTGCGGCTCTGCTGATATTTCTTGCGTGTCTGGTAAGCACCCCTCCCCCACAGTCGACGCAACCGAGTCGATTATCACCATTCAACACGGAAAACGACGGAGAGATCATGGATATACGTATGTACATCCAAGTCACAGGTTATCAGATACACAGTGCATTCGCGTACACACTTATCTGGCCGTCAACTCATCATCATCATCATCATTAACTAATGAAGTTGACGCAAACCTCACCACTGGCACGAACAACGTGGCCAAGTCCGCACCATCGCTCATGTACTGCTACCCTGGGGAACTGCAAGATGCAGACATGTCCATCCGCCAGCCTTATGGGAAATGAAAACTGAAAACCGGTGACTCTGAGACAACCCAAACCCTGGACCCCTCCCTCGCGCGTTGCGTTCGTCATGACAATCTGCAACGTGGAAGACGGCTCTGGCCAGACTGGAGTTCGGCCCGGGGCATCTGTTTGGTCCGGCCAACCCGTTCTGCCAACTTTTTCGCTGGGTCCCGCGCGCTCTTGTTCCCCGCATGCGCTTGGGATGCATGATGCATGCATGCATGGGCTGGCGCTGGCTCTGTTGAGCTGGCACCGTACGACGACGGACATATATTCGGCTGAACGCCGTGGATCAGATGTGTCCTGTCCTGTCCTGGGGAATGGAGGAGATGCAGGGTGAAGATGAAGATGTTTGGGCATGAATACTGCTGGTGATGTTCAATTGCTTGGAGGGCAAGGGTGTGTTTTGTGCTTGGTTGTTGGAGCCCTGAGCGATGGATACCTCACGCCAAGACTTTTGCTCGCTTACATAATCTTCCAACCAACACTGCAGCAGCACGGAGTAAACCTATGGATAATAAATATCGTGGATAATTAAATAGTATTTGACTCTGAGTCTGAAAATATTATATCTGGCTAATGCAAATCTGTTTATCTATGCATACATGGAAATATTGTTACAAGTTTTGCTGACAAGCAACTTCTTAACTGGACACTACCTGTCCCGCGAATCATCACGCTTGAGCTGTTGTCATCTTCGGTTGCTCTATATAGACTTTATATCTGTATCTTTCTTCTTGGTGTTTCTAAAATATTGGTAGAGTTATTAGGAAGAGGATAAACTGTGGAAAAAATATAGAGGTTAGCTTTCATTATCAAGTAGTTAAAGAAAAAAACGGGCCTCATCTCACCGTCATCCATTCTATCCAACCCATTTTGATATCCTTGTAATGGTCATGTCAAATCCTCTATAAAAACTCTCTTTAACGAAAAATTATCATTTTCTCATGGAAACTTTCAAGGGAATAGCCCCTGTATGGCGTAGGGTGACAGTTGCGGAAACGAGGCCGTAACTAAACGAGACTGATAGGGGGCCATTCCAGCCACTCTCCCCATCGGCCTTCGAGCTCCATAAGCTGCTGGCACTTTCAGCCAGGAAGTTTATCTTGGACACGGCACGTTGTTCGCCGAAATTAAGGTTTAAGCTTAAAGGCGATGGCGGGATGATGTCATCGGCGGCTGCTGCCGTAGGGGGCCCGGCCAAGGGGGTTTAGGCTCTCCGAATTTCGCCTAGCGCGGTAATCCTTCGGCTCTCATCCTTTCAACACGTTTTAGAGTGCTGTTGCATTGATTCCCCGTTCGGTCAATTCATATACATCGCGGGTGGTAGTTGTTCTGGACACTATCCACTTCGATCGCGCAGATAACGGCATGTGTGCTTCTCTTGGGAAGGTGAAGACTTGGAATGAGAGCAAGATGTGTGCTCTTCGTTGAAATATGGCTTCTCTAGAAGAGAGAATTGTAGGGTCGTTGAATCTCCCAGATGGGAACGGATTAGAAAAACAAACGCTCCCAATACCAGTTGGATTATGGCAGTGTGAACTGGCGTGAGCGCTGTGGCGAAGTGGGTGAGGCTGCAGCTGGGGGCGTCCGAACCGACTCAGAGTGTGAGGGTGGGTTGGTCACTGTCCGACGTACAGGAGATGACATCTCTTGATCGGATGAAACTATAATGGTGGGTGCGCCCGGGCTATTTGGGATAGAATGAATGGAGGGAATAGTAGAACTTGATGAGTGGTTTCGTGAATGATGGGCGGCAGTTGGGACCTCCAATGTATCCCGCCGTTTTGTATGAGCATTGGGGGTGCTAGTCGAGGGAGATGAAGGTGGATGTGAGTCTGACGAGGTACGTCCATTTTGCAACGTGAGAGCATGCGGTCTTGGACGAGGGTTAGGCGAGGGGGATCGCGATGAGGCACGGGATGGCGCTCTGGATAGACCTTCTAGATCAATCGATGAGGCAACGCTCCTGAAGCTACCCGAGCGCCCTCGGAGCGTAGGAGTGGGAGTGGCGTCGCCGCGGTCCTGGTTATATTGACCTCTGATTCTAGTTAACTCGGGATTTCGACGTATCTCTCCTGGAATTTCAGGAAAGTCAAGGGCTGGCCCCGTCTTAAATTCCGAGTCGTCGAACCGATCGTGGGCAGCATTGCTAAGATAATTCCCGACTGTAGTTAATGCCTTTGCAATCTTGCGTCTGTTACCGGTATCGGCAAATCCGGTGGTGGATCGGGTGGTGGTGGGCACTAGTTCACACGAAGTTGCTCCACGATTGGGTAGACCTTCCGCAGCGCCTGTTGCAAAAGAGCGGATTGATGTCATGGATCTCCGTTCGTGGATTTCACGCATCGACGAATCATCGTGATTTACGGAGTTATTTGACCTTTCCGACTTCTCAACAGCGTCCATATCCGCTGCTAGAACAAGGTACAATGAACCCAAAATAGCGAGCCCAGCACCGACAATAGGGGCCCATTGACCTACAGAGAGGATAAACATGTCAGATATGAATGTGGAATCGTTAGGGTTGGGGACGACCTACCAATGCTTGCTACTGGTTCAGTCTCATACAGAACTTGGGGACTCCAAAAGTTCAGTTCTCCAATGACGAGGATCGCGATCACAGCAGCGCCCAATACAGGTATCTCCACAGCACTTAGGAGCAGCCTGACCAAGGCGTTCACTCCGTTCATTTTGCCAATAGTGGCACCGTTTGTTCCTTCAATCGGCTCATTCTCCCGCGCAACATCACTATCGCCATTTCCGTCACCAAAGCGATTCTTCCAGTTAATTTCCAAGATCTTGTTCCACATGGATATGAGGGAAAGGATGGCGGGGATGCAACAAGCAGCGGCAAGGAGGGTGGAGGTACCAAAGGTCAGCCGGTCTGGGGCGGGGATCACGTAGATATTGCTGGCAGAGCCGCCACGCATGGGGGATTTGGGGTTATTGTCTTGACAAACGAGGTTGCATGTCGCATTGCCGTAAGGAAAGTTTCTGGCGCCTTTGGGGAGCGGATTACCCGCGTCATCTTGCGTGCATTCAGACGGTTGGATCCGAAAAAACTCAACCGTTAAACTTAGCAATCCTGAAGTGAAGGGGTTGATTGTAAGCAAGGTTCCTTAGAATTCGAGCAACGCAACCACTTACCAGCGAGAATAAGGCCGGTCCACAAAAATATAATATTGCGACCGGGATCGTAGAAGTATGTCCGCGACACACGAACAGTTACAGGAGCGGTCAGAATACCTATTGAGCATAACTGGAAAGCTCCATAGATATCCATATCAACACCACCTGGTTCCGAAAGTCAGTCTGGAAGACGTATATATTGGCAGAAGAGGAGACAGACCACGGAGATTCAGGACCGCCAGGACAATGCCATGGAGGGCAGCAACAGCGGGGAAAAGCAGCACTGCGGCCAGACAAGCATTTCTCAGCCATTCTGCCTTCCGGGCAAAGATGCAAGCTGCGATGAGGGCATAGTATCTGGGATGTGTTAACTATGGCTGTTTCTTGACGGCATTTGCACAGCAACTTTTGGGTCTCTGCGGAGCACTTACAGCACTCTTGTTCCCGGGCCGTACTGCCCTGACACCGGCCAGGCGCATATAACCTGCAAGGCAGGATCTGAAGCAGTTGCGGGGACAGAGTTGCGGTCAACGAGGATGTTCGACAGCGAGGCTGAGGAGAGCGGCGGCATACTGCATTTGGGATTCAGCGAAGGCGGTTTTCGGGCAGACAGCCCGCTTCTTCTGTAGACACCCGTAGTCTAGCTTGCGGATGGAATAGCAAATGATGTAGAACCATTCTAATATAATAGTATAGATCTTGGACGGATTTAAAGCAGTTTATTTGCAGCGAGAGAGCGGCCTTAAGAGACGCGCAGGACTTCAAACAAGAGCAAGCTGTCTGCCAGCCTTGTCGATCGGCGGGAATCGCTGGAGACCGAAGAGTGAAGCAGGCTTGCCGGCGCTACTCTGTGCTATTCTGCCATGGCCGAATCAGCGCGGGTGTTTGGCAGCTGAGGGGCGCCCTGTTTGGATACGAGGATGAGGCTCAGCCCACTGCCGAGCCCGACGGCGTGTCACTGGCTGCGGCTATCTCACAAAAGACGCCTGGTCGCGGCATTTATTATTTCAGACTCTGCATCTCGCCAACGACTGCGACTGCTTCCCCGCGCTGGGCGTCTGCGATACGATCCGATCCCGAGCGACGTGCTGTCCAAGCGACCATCGCTGCCACAGGCGGCCTGGCATTGACCTGCGGGGCATCAGCGGGGAAGAAAGCTCAAACAAACAGAGGCGAAGGAATAATTACTCTGGACGGTTGGGCGCGGACTGGGGCTGAGGTTACAAAGACAAGGTGAGGTTCTTTAAAGATCTTTATGGTGGCGAGTGCCTTGCTGACGGGGTGAGCCGCAGCTTGATATCAGCTCGACCCTCCGCCCTCGTCAACCTATCTTCCTCAGCTTGCAGAGACCTCTTCTCTGAGTGTGAGAGAGCGCTGTCAAAATGGCGGAGGAAGACTTCGAACAGGATCTGAACACTGAGCAGATCAGGAGCTGGAGATCTATTGTTACGCTGCTTGTCTTCATAATTACAAGTAAGTGGTGATATATATGCATCGGAATTGCAGACGGCCTACCCCCCGTGCGATCAGTTAACTCTTTAATCGCACAGATGTTATTGTGCTGTTTCCCTTCCATATCCCGCTATACATCCCTCGAGCATTTGTGCACGCCATCCAAGATGCCCTGAGCGGCCTGCGCATAATAGCTCCAAGACAACACCGCTCGCAGCAGGATATCCGCGAAGATGACGGCCAGAACGGCAAGGTCAAGCGGTTTATACGGATGAATTTCCCTATGAACTTTGTAACCGCTCCGCTCATTGCAGACTTGTTCCTGCTCGCCATCCTGGCTATTGGCCGGAAAGAAGTGCACGACGGCATTGTCGGGACAAACAGCATCAACCCCCTCGACATCATGGTTTTCTTCATTACGCTGGCATACATTGCTATCTCTATCGATGCATCCGGCCTGATCAGATATCTGGCCTTCAAAGTGCTGCAGAAGGGTGGCAAAGTTGGACATCGACTGTTCTTCTACCTATATGCCTTCTTCTTCGGTCTAGGTAGCTTCATCGGGAATGACCCTATTATCCTCTCCGGCACCGCATTTCTTGCTTACATGACCCGGGTGTCGAGCAATATCATTCACCCGCGCGCGTGGATCCATACGCAGTTCGCGGTGGCGAATATCGCCTCTGCCATCCTCGTCTCCTCCAACCCGACCAACCTCGTGCTCGCAGGAGCGTTCAATATCAAATTCATCGTCTATACCGCAAATATGATTGTTCCCGTCGTTGCCACTGCTGTTGTCCTCTTCCCGTTCCTGTTATACATCATCTTTGCTGATGAATCCTTAATCCCAATCTCGATCAAGATGCACGAACTTTCCGAAGAAGCCAGAAGTAGGAAGCCCGTGAATCCGAACATCCCTCATGCTCGAGGAATGGCCGAGGAGGAAGAAACCATGGCTGCAAATAACGAAGAGGGCAAACTTCTCTCCCTCGAAGAGATCATGAACCCCTTCCTAGACAAGCGCGGCGCAGCTTTCGGAGCCGTCATCATGACCGCCACATTGGTGACCCTCCTAGCGCTCAACGCAACTAAACAGGACGATCGCGAATACCCTGTCTTCTGGGTTACCTTGCCAGCCGCGGCCGTAATGTTCTGTTGGGATATCGCGTTTGGATGGTTCAATAGAGAGGAGACCCGCAAGATTGCCGCAAAGGGACGAAGGGAGGTTGCCGAAGCGCGAAGGGAACATATGAGAAGAGTGGAAGAGGAATTGAGAGTTATGGCAATGCAACAGAGAGAGCAAGAGGATGCAGAAATGTATGGACTTCCTATCTCGCAGTCGCCTGAACCTGAAGGAGAGAAGGAGGGCAGCATCGCAGGCCGGAACAGCAATTCGAACACAGACGACGAAATTACACTCGCTGCCGATTCTACAAGGACTCCATCGGGTCCTCCACGTGTCGCAACGGAGAACAGTGAAGATCCAACTCTCACATCAACCACCCCGTTTCCATCATCACCCGCCATACTACCAACGGACAACCGACTACAAAATGGAGAAGCGTCGACCTCAGGTGTGGTCAGCACAATGGACGAGAAGACAGAAATTTCTCATGTCCACACGAGCCAAGGCCCGAAAGACGCTCCGTCCAACCCTGCATCTTATAAAGAGGAGCCAATCTCAGAACGGGCCTCGCAGGAATCGACACATGAAAATGAACGTGGACCAACAACCGTTGTATCGCTTTTTGCGGATGCATATAGGTGGACGCAAGATACCTTCCCTACGGTCACGGCGGTCGTAGCACATCTGCCATTCGCGCTGGTACCCTTTGCTTTCACTATGTTCATCCTCGTTCAAGCACTGGTCACCAAAGGTTGGGTGCCCGTGTTTGCCTACGGATGGGATCACTGGGTAAACAAAACCGGCACCGTCGGTAGCATTGGCGGCATGGGCTTTCTCTCTGTAATTCTATGCAACGTAAGTTATTCCCTATCCAACCCATCACCCAAGCATTGCCAAACCCACTAATCACCCACCACCCAGTTCGCCGGCACAAACATCGGCACCACCATCCTCCTCTCCCGCGTAATCCAAGCCTGGGAACAAATCCACCAAGTCAGCGGTGTCCCCATCAGCGACCGCACCTTCTGGGCGACCGTCTACAGCATGGCCGTCGGCGTAAACTACGGCGCCTTCAGCACCGCCTTCAGCGCCTCCCTCGCCGGCCTCCTATGGCGCGACATCCTCGAGAGAAAACACATCCGCGTCCGCAGACTCGATTTCGCCCGCGTCAATTTGCCCATTATCGCCATCTCCATGGCGGTCGGGTTGACTGTGTTGGTTGGGGAGATTTATATTATAAGGGATAATGAGCCGTATCATAAATGATTTTTTATTTTATTCCGTTAGTTAGCGGTCTGGAGTTCTTGTTACAGTTTTTTTTCTCACTGCTTTATATCATCCGCTACATTGCTGTGGTGGGGGAAAGGATAGATAGATTTTTTTTTTACTTTTTATTTATTTCTATGCATCGGATAATAAGGAAGGGCTATTTTACTCGCCACTCGTTTCAATTTGACGGCTGGTTTAATGTTTGAAGAGTTGGATTGGAGCGCATCTTGAGATGATGATTTGATGATATGATATGATATGATTGAATCTCTGATGAGTGTATATACGTACAGTACATATAGCTTAATAGTACATTGTTGATATCACGCTGATACTTACTTGGTTACTCTGGGTTCGATTTTCTTTCTTTTCTTTTTATCATGGCTACTGATGATGACATTCAGTATAGGCGCCGCAGGAGGAATCAATTGCATAAGTGTCTTGCTAGTTAGTTAGTTAGTTAGGGGGCTGAGGGGATGCTTTGTACGCATTATGTTATTGGGATATAAATCATGATTAAATTAGAAGTTCGTTTTTATTCTTGTAGAAAATATTAATCAGGATTTCTGAAATGGTTCTTCCTGCTGGCAATGGTCAACATTATATATGGATATTAACGGGATATAGGGAGGATTTCCGAAAAAAAAAAAAAAAAAAACCAATCCCCGCCCTTTAGAAAAAAGAAAATGTGATGAAATAAATATATTTCTTGCATATGAAAGTTTTATGCATACTGTAAGAATTCGTGCGCTGCATCCGTAGTACTGATTGATTACCTTCCATTAGTTGAGTCAGGGGGTTCGCAACTGCAAGTTTAGGCGTGGAATGGGAGATATGGTTATACAAGAAAGATATAATTTCTATTCAGTATAAGAAATGGTAATTATGTTTTGATAGAATACGAAATCCATACTGGCTGGCTGGGTGGTTTCTGGACGAGGTGGTGGTAAGATTCCCGCGGGAATAGGGGGGTGAATTTGTCCATTCTCACTCACTCGCATACTCGTACATATAGTCCATTCGGTCTAGCTCTCATGAAAGAGATTCCTTAACTTGGCTATACTCGGATATTTGAAAATATAATATTAAATTGATAGATGTGGGTGGGTACACTATTATGAGAATGATTGACGGCCCAGGCGTTCGAAAACACCTCTTTTGTGCTAGTTATGTATGAACAAGCATCGATCCGATGAATTTCTCAAAAGACATTACTGGATTATACTCGGATGTCTCTACCCCTATATTCATAACTCCCAGCTCCCAACCTATCGTTTCCCCTTGTCGTCATCGTCTTCTTCACCATAATCATCGTAATCATCATAATCGTCCTCCTTCCCATCCCCCCGCCGCTTCCTACCCAAAATCCTCCATCCAAACTTCTTTAGCTTCACAGTCCGCGGTCCCCAGCTAACCCAAAGCACAATTAGCATAATAATCGTCGTAAGGGGTATCGCAATAATCCAGAATAAGCTCTGCGACCAGTCAACATCCCGTATATCCGAGACGTTCATGCCTAGGTACGATGTCACGAATGAAAGGGGAAGGAAGATGACGGTGACGGTGGTGAAGAGGAGGATCGCTTTGTCCTTGGATTCGTTGCTGATGGAGATTAATTGCTGGGCCTAGGTCAGTCGAAAGATGTGTTAGCATAGTTGTTAAATCCGGGGAGCTGAGGTATTTCATTACCAAAAATTGCATGTGGTTTGCGCGACGCTCTAGCTCCCGAATGTCGTCCAGTTTCTGCTGTAGAGAGTTCAATGTCCGTCGTACTGTCTCTCTGCGTAGGTTAGTCGAGTAAGAGGGACGATCGGCTCCGCCATCGTCCAGTTCGTCAGTGGGTTCATCAGGCAGCTGAGAGTAGGCAAGGACGAGCTTGTACTGCCTTTCTAAGGCGCTAGCGATAATATTGAGTTCTTCGCGGAGGAGTCGTAACTTCCCGAATGCTTTGACTCCGGGGTATCGTTGAAGTTGAACATCCTTCGAGTTGGGTTAGTAGGTTGAATATAGGCGGGAACACGAAAGTTACCAATTGAGACATATATTCGCTGTAAATCCTGGTGATGTCTGTCTCGGCCTCATCAATCTGCAATGGTCTCTCCATCATATTCTCAATGATAAGAGAAAGTAGAGTTTCAGGCTCGAGGGCAGCGTAGCTAACATTGTCCCTGTTAGACATAATATTCCGCTGGATTAGCATCTGCTGATGAGCATCTGCCAGCAAATCCTGTAGCGTATCGGTACATTTGTCTCCAGTAACACTTATATCTTCAGCGTATTCACCTTTTCTTGCCACTCGCGCTAGGCCCTGGTAGACGTAAAACATGACAAGATGAGTAAAGACTTGGAATAGAGCGGGGGGTATGCCATAGCTGATATTATTTTGATTGCCGCTGGCGGCTACCTGGATTATTCCTTCGAGCTTGTTTAGAAAGGTGGACGTTTGCTTCAGAATGAAGAGATGTTGCGCATATTTAACGGCGCCTTTTTCGGAGACCTACATACTATCAGCTAGATATCTAAGGAATTCCCAATCTGTGGAAACAAACCACTTTATATGCCAGTTGCCATGCACGCGGCTAGACACAATTGTCAGCTGATATTGCATAATGCATGAGGCTTAAGACCTTACCGGGTCACGGAGAAGTAGCTTTAACGCCCCCCAATACTTTCCAATGACAGGTGACGGATGTTGCGGCGCAGCAAAATAACCGAGCAGTTTTTTGGCCACTTGAACGATTTCCACCATTTGTTCCAATGGCTCTCTGAAAGCGTAGTGCCATCCCTGTTTTAGACCTTCCACTTCACTTTCCACAGCTTCTAATGAACTTGGTTTGATCTGAGAGTAGAAGGCAAAACCTTGTTCTATCAAACGTTTATGGGCATCATCAAGCAAATTCTCCGTGGTTGTAGCGTTTCGTCCATAGTCTTGCGACCCGCTCTGAACACCAAGAAGTTGCCCTGTTTTCCGCGACTGGCGAGTAGATGGATGCCGAGACGTGGTTGCGTTTGTCCCAGTGGTAGATGCTACATTATTAGACGAGGGCGGGATTGTGCTCGGGGGAGGAGTTATATAAGTTGACGGATCCATTGATGCCCACTCAAAAATAGGAGGCAATGGAAGGGAGACCGGTTGTAAGGGCTGATGACTCTCGTCCTTCTGTTTCACACGGCGTCTCTGAGGGCGAGGTGCTTGGTGTAAACCGAAATCCCGAAACAACTTTTGGATATTTTTCCGCGTCAGATTCTGCGAAGATACACGAGAATTATCTGAACCCGTCCTACTAATTCTGGCTGATAACGGAGGATTGGGGCTTGTCCGCTCTGGAGATCGACTAGCATGGGAGTCGAAACTGGGTGAATTTATCAACCTGCCGTTTTCTCGGTCATTTAATGTATCTTCCCTTCTGACCTGGTCGTGGGATCCATTGCCGGGGGAGGTACGGTGAGGGAAAGGGGTCGCCTGGTTGGGTGTGTTAACAGGGAGAAAAGAAGGGCGACCATTAGAAAGGGGTCGAAAATTAGCGCCATTCATGCTCGAAACCTCTGTGAAACTTCTGCGAATACCAAGATTTCCTTGATTTGCCCCTCCTCTAAGCGTGTTGACTCTTTCTGCCTGTGGCGTGATTCGATAGAGGGCGGGATCGGGTGGATAGTTTTGCTGCTGTATAACGGACGGCTTGACGCCTATAGTCTGAGCCCGGCGCGGTGATTTAAATAGGGGATCGTCTGAAGGCTTAGGTACGTTGAAATGTCTGGCATTTATATCGGCAAAGGGATCAGGGGTGATAGGATTTGGATATGCCAGCCATCGCGGTTTTCTATGCTCCAAAACACTGGCAGAATCATCATCGGAGCTATCAGACAACATAGCTGGCCGCCTCTCGATAATCTCAGGAGGTTCTGAGGAAGTTGGAGAGGAGGAACCGCTACTCCGGGGCCGTCTCTCGATTATTTCGATATCCGAATCCGGATCATCATCGCCGTGGAGCTCAGAGTCGGAAGAAGAATAAGGCGGCGGTCTAGTTATTACTATATAGCGCGACTTTTCGGCCGCTATCGTTTCCTCCCACTTCGACTCTCCAACGATCCTCTCATCTCCCCCAGTAACGAGCTCGTCATTAAATGTATCATCAAATTCCTTAATTTTTTGGCAGAGTTCCTACAGAAGCAATCAAGTCAGCATCATACACAATAATAATCCCGTCCCCAAACAATGTGGAAGAGGGCCAAAACATCTCCAGTTCACAGTAAGGTCTGGGGGTAATCCTCCGAGGACGGTTTAACGTATAAAGAAGCAATAACAAGAATGATGAGATACCTGAAGCCAAATCAACACAGGAATGACGGTATTTGTTCGGTGTATGAACCCTGCCAAAGTGGCCCACCTGACCAACGACCGAGATACAGCAGGCGAGAAAAGGGGATGGGCAAAGACAAGTTCAGCAAAATAACAGCAGGTGACATACAACAAAAGTTTTACACTTAGTGATTGGAATATAAAGTTTCTCTCCATCGTAGCGGTGATATACAACGCTAATAGGACCATTGGGAGCATCTTCAGTCTCTATTGTTTTGCCGAATAAGCTGCCTGGGCCTTCAGCAGGAGCCTGGGAATATGTAATGACCGTCTCTTGTTTGAGTTAGCTGCGACATCCCGCTGAGAGCAACTCAAATACTAGAAGAGGAGGGATAACCCACTTCGATTGATGATCACACACCAAAGGTCGGGTAAATATATAGCTTTTTGGGTCTTCGTACTGGCAAGTCGACGAACTGCCTGTTTCTTATCCCGTGCCATGCTGGATACCAAGCGAGAGTAAGATTGTAACAATGACTTCGTGGGATAAAGTGATTCTCCATTCTCGAAGGTGCCAAGTTTTCTTAATTCTTGGATATCAAAATATGGGAATGAACAGAACATAGCAAATGGAGTTTCGCCATCTTGGAGACCTGGGTATTTCCCATCATATAGAGCAACGTTAGGAATGAGATATCTGCCGTAATTTCCAGGAGCGAACGGTTTCGAATTAGTAGACTCAATATCCCTCAATAGGCATAGAGCCAAAGTAGTTTCATGTTCCTGCAGCCCAGGAGTTTTTGATACAACCTGTACAGCCTCCTTTGATCTGTTAGTATTGACACTGCGATACACCTAAGCACCAGATATGTTTACATACCCGAAGGTCACGAAAGGACATCAGGTCGGATCGGGCTTGTAGGTGGCTTCACCGAGTAACATCAGTCAGTCGAAGAGTTCGTTTACATATCGGAGCTGAGGAAAGGCGGAACTAACACCCAGCGGATCTCAGAAGGTGAAGGAGAATTTCTTGCGGAATCGTTCGGATTTTGAAGCGTCAAGACGACTGTCGCTTGGGCGTCAGGGTGTGGATAAGTGCGAGTTTGGACGATATGCAATGGCCGTGTAGTGTGTGTAGTTTTAGGCTTCCGTTGTGCTCCTGTATGGACACGGCCAATGCCAGCCGAAGGTATCGCGCCTTGTTCTTCATCTGGCAGCTTGTGGGGAGCTTTCAGGAAGATTGTTTTTCGAAGGAGGTATCCCGGCCCCCCGCCAACTTCTGGGCCATCCCCCACTGAGGCGTCAAATTCGGGTTCGGGGGCTAGAGGTTTACTCTTCAACCTCGACATGGCGAATCCCTATCCGTAACCCCAGAATCTGGACATGGTCCCGGTTTTGCAACGGCGAGGAAACTGCTGGTGAAGTGTGGTATATATTTTCTGTGTTCGACGGGAGCTGTGGAGGGGGGGTGCCCAGTGTTCGCGAGGCTGGCGCTACGCCGTCCGATCAACCCGGGCTAGTTTAGTTAACTAGCTGGGCCGGGAAGCAGAGCCTTGACCCCTCGAGGCTCGCACTGGACGGGGATTGGGCGCCACCCCATTTATGCATTTGTTGGGAGTATTTGGCGAAAAAGTGGGTGCTGGCTGCAGGGAGGCATGCATCTTGCTGCAGCATCTCCTCACACAGGCTCACAGTGGCTGGCGGAATCAACCCTCCCCCCCCCTTCTCTGTCACTCGAGTGATTCTAAAAAGAAACATTGGATCAAACGTACTCAGAACGACAAAATATGTGTCGCATCGGAAGGAACATGTAGATACAATAAACCAAAATCGCTAAAAAGCAGTCCAAGAGCCTCCAATTCCCCCAAGAATATTTATTATCCATCAAACATATGCCTCCTGGATGGAGATTTCTTCCTCACCACATAAAGGGTCTCCTTCTCGGTCTCATACGGAATCTCCCCCTTTCTGATTTTTCTTGTGTGTTCAAAAAGTTGGTCAGAGAGTTCTACGGGAATCCAGCGCTTGATAATGATATAATTCGGGTCATCCTTTGAATTTATTAGCACTTCAGCTTAACAGACAAATCGAAGTAGCTCACCTTATCAAACTCCCACGGCAAGTCAAACGCTTTGACTGATTGGGGAAGGAGGTATTTTGTATTCATTTTCATGTATTTTTTCTTGTTGTCATCAGAACGACGGGATGTGTTCCGTGGGGGGCCTTTCCGGCTTGAGAGAACCCGCTGAATCTCATCCTCGGTGTATCCGACATCCAGCAATGCTTTCTTGTCTAATTCCACTACTTCACTCTCTCGCTGGGAAAGGTTAGCTACCGCCTTAATTGCAATATAACTGTCTCACTTGCTTTCCCATCCAGTCACCGCAGCCGAGCTGAACATTTTACTCACCTTATCTTCTTTGTTTTTCGCCTCGTGGGTTCCGTCCGAAGGAGAACTTGACACTGAACTCTTCACCTCCTCGTCTTTCCCTCTGTTATGTTCTCGAAGGCGAATCTGCTCTTTAATACGCAGAGCGATCTCTCTTTCCAGCTTCTCCCGCCCTTCCATCTCAAGGCGAGCCATCATTTCTAGCAGTTTGGCATTTCGCTCAGAACGATCATTCTTTTCGTCCTGCTCCTGCTCCTGCTCCATAGTTTCCCTTTCTGATTTCAGCTGTAGCATTTGGTTCTTGAGCGAGTTTACTTCCTTCTCAAGGTCTTCGATATCGGTAGGCGATTCAGTAGGTTTTTCATCTGAAGACTTTGCGTCATCGGAGAGGGAGTTCTGCGGCGTTTCCATTTGGGATTTCTTCGCCTTCAAGAGTTGGGATCTTTTTTGTTCAAATAACACCATAGCGTCGGATTCCTTTTTCATCAACGCTTCAAGCTCCTTCCTCGCGCTCTCTCGCGCCTCTCTCTCTAACTCTCTGAGACGGGTATCACGACGGCGTAGTGGTTGAATCATGTCGTCGTACCGATCGGTGAGTTCGGGGGCGGAAATTCGAGCTCTGGAGTAATAATCATCTTCACCGTGGAGAAGGAGAGATTGCTTGTGTCGGCTTCGTGATCGACTTCGTTCGTGTTCCATCCTCGGAGATCCCATCCTCGGAGACTTCGGAGGGTCGTAATATCGAGGTATGGCGGATTGGGAGTTAACGTGGATGGGAGTCGGCAAGCGATAGGATCCAGACCGTGGATGGTACATATCTGAGGAATATGTCGGTTGGCTATACGGCATAGAGGACGGCTCAAATGAGTCGCTTTGCCAGTAGGCCCCGGCATGTCTGCTGGAGTCGCTCAGAATGTGAGGTTGTTGGGCAGAGTGTGAGCGTCGTCGAGGCGCCACATGCTCTGGGTTAGGCCAATCTTCATCGTCGACGAAGCTGCGGGACAGAGACATCGTTGTAAAGTTGGTGGTATCTCAATATGGGTTGAGAGGTGAGGTGTTTATCTATGCTTCTGAGATGATAGTTGAAGGAGTAGAAGAGGCGCCCCAAGGCGTCTTTCCAGGTTGCAGGCCGGATTTGCCGCCCCGCGGCGCAGCGCCCAGGTGGGCAGCAACATGGGATCTGCTTGTGCCCAACTATAAAACATGGCGCCAAACCATTCCTTGGTCGGTGCAGTCTCGGCCACTCAGGCTCGAGATTGGCGGGATGAAGGTCACCCCCCTGCGGGATACGATATGGCCACTCATGATTGGGCGTTGCAGGCTGACGTTACTCAACCGATCTGAACTAGGATATTAGTGTGCAGATTTTATACACAATGCGCATCCCAAATATTTGCTGGCAGTGGCGCAATGAGGACAATAAGCGGTTGAGATGGATGAACGGGATATAAAATAAACGATGTTGGTCGTCGGGCTGTTCAATTTCAACGTGGTTGCTTCCATCAGGGCAAGCGGGGTCATGTGACCTGGTTAGGCCCCTGAACTCACCCGCAGATAGGGGGCGGAGCTGGGAAGATTTCAAAGGAAAAGGAACTTGGCATTAAATATTCTAGTCTACCCAATCCCACGAAACAGTAGTTATCATGTCCAATCATAACATCAAACATCGCTCATTGGGGTATCATCGCCGAAATCAACGCTCTGTTTCCCGCGCAAAACTGCCACTGCAGCCTCCGCCGCCCTTGTTTCTGCCTCCATCCGACTCACGCCGCCATCTACCTCGACGATAGGGGGTTTGTCCTCGCCTACAAACACCTTGCACTTGAAGGATGGGGATTCTCCTTCCTCTCCCCGAACACCCTCCGTTTCGTAGCGCACCTTCTCCCTGTCTGCCACCTGCCCCAGTCGTTGCTTGGGATGCATGAAATCGATATCTCCATCTAGCATGCGTCGAAGACACTTCATCAATCCAAGCCTCTCCAAAAATGCTGTGCATGCATCCAAAGAGCCATGTGAGTCTATGAATATTGCCCCCAGCACGCTCTCGATCAGATCAGAGAAGAATTTCTCCGCCCGCAGCTGCGAAAGAAGGGTCCAGGGGTACGTGTCCGATTCGTCTAGGGCTTTGGAAATATCATCCTTGAGTGCTGTGTACTGGGCGAGAGTGTCGCCTTGTGCATTTGTGATTTCCCACGATGCATTGTGCCGCATGAATTGCCAGAGTGATACTTTTTGGACTGTCATTCTGGTAGAAGTTTCTTCTTTGGTTGACTTGAGCACTTCCCCTCGTTCTACCTCAGTGGACATACCCATGCAGAGAAACGCAAGAAAATCGGCATTCGCTAGTGCGGTGCGCATCAGATGCATGTCGAAGTGGGCGAATTCTCTTGGGCAGTAGAAGAGGTGGTTCACAATTATGTGATCGAGGATTGAATCGCCGACGAACTCGAGACGCTGGTATGACATGGTTGTACCAGGGTTGGACGGATGGGTCAGGGCTTGAACAAGAAGAATATTCTTGTTGAATGTGTAGCCCAAGAGTCCCTCCGCATCTTGAAGCGATACAGTGGGTGCGTCCGCATTGTCTTCTGGATAAAGCCGGCTGACTCGATCTTTGTATGGTATCCAAGGCACTCCAGGTAACAAAACTTCCATGCATTTTTCAACCTTCTCTTCGCCCCCGTCGATCGCAGCTGCCCCAAACAACGCTTCGATAACATCCGCGAGTACTTTTGTCGACATTTCTCTCTCCGGCAGAACTTCCTTTCCCTTTTCAAGCTGGGCACTGTTGTAGCTAGGCCTCCACTTTGCTCCAGTAAAGGGTTTCACGAGAATGAATTTGTCTATTCCCATTTTGACAGCCGCATCGCAGAGCGTTTTGTTAGATACAATCCGATCTTTGGCAACCGATAGTAGGCCCTCATGCCAGGTAGGTTGGGCGGCTGAGACCTGGAGCGACGCGTGGAGCTTGAGCAGACTATCCCCAAGAAATTCGATCCGCTGATAATTTGTTGCTTCTCTCGCCACAGATGAGCTTAAAGCCATGACGACGAGGTTGAGATCGTCAAACGCAGCGGGCCCCAATATTGTTTTGTTGAGCTGGTCAGCAACAAGGAAAATTTCGACATTGTGGATAATCGAGGGCGCAAGAAGTGCAAATTTGGCATAGTCCAAAGGAAGCTTATCGACTGTGCAATTTCCAGCTTGGTAGCACTTTCTTGCTGTATGGTGGAGAGGCAAGTCATCGCTATTCGCAACAGGGTGCAGAAAGTCAGCACGTTTGGGCCATGCGATGCCTTCGACATGGAGGACGACTTCTGGGTCATCCTCAGAAATGCCCTTCATCTTAAAAGATTCCAGGGTGCAAGGACGACAAGGATAGCCCTTCTCGTCGAATGCCCTGACGAGCCCTAAGTGTGCAAATGCCTCGCAATTGGATTCCGCGACATCATTGGCCGGGATCACCCCATTTACTGAACAACACCAGTTTCCAATATCCTCCGCAGTTTGTTTCGCTTCTGGAAGGAATAGATATGAGAAGTCGAAACAATCCGACTGCATTCTGTGCGAATATACCGAGGATAAAATAGTATAGGTCGCATCTGTCGCGCTCTTGATGAGACTCGCTGGAAAACTTGCGGTGTCTGGCTTCAACTCCACAGTAAAAGTCGTTTCTTCGTTCCAGAAAACCTTGAAGGAAATGTCACGGGGCACGGGGATGGGCAGGACGAGGCGCATACGCGGAAACGTACGAGAACTAGAAGTGATTTCAATCGAGGTCTGAGAGAATGATTTTGCGCCTTGCCACTGACTTGCAACCATTAACCAAGGATCGAATTGGGCGGACACAGTTGCAACACTAGGCCGCTTCTCTGTATGGGCTAATTCTGGATTATCTTTCTGGCAATGACCCGGCAACAAGTGATCATTCACAAGCCCTTCCTGGTATAATTTGGAATATGCCTGGAATGCAGCATCGCGCTGGGCCATCTTTTCTGTTCTCCATAGCGAAATTGCATGGGTAACTCGGAATTGGGGGGCAAGGACACCTGGTAAAATCACCTTTGCCGTGGTTGTTTCTGTCTCTGCGTCTTCAGTTTGAAGGATGAACTCGGGTCGAGAATCCGCGAACTCGCAAGCAAGAGTCGCACAGAAATGTTCGAGATGTGATCGGGCGTTCTCAAAGGTTAGGAGGGCGCTGTAATAATTTAGCATGGCAGAAAAGTTGCGAGAATACCCCTGACATACCCTGTCGACTCTATTCGAAGATATTTGCCTCCTTCCTCTTCAATATCTTCCTTCTTCCGAATGGCCTCGCAGATTCTCATATCATCCTCATACATCTCCTTCATTTCAGCTTCCATTTTGCTCCATTTCTCCAGTCGGGAAATATCACTGGCATCCAGAAACATAACGAATTTTGACCGATCCCTACGTGCTCTTCCTCTTCTTTGAATGAACGATCTTAAATTGCTGACAGGATCGAAACAAACTACAAGATGGCAGGCTGAAACGTCAATGCCTTCTTCGAGCACCGATGTCGCAATGAGCAAGTTTTTCTTCCCGGACTTGAGGTCTGCCACTGCGGTTTTCTGATCTCTGGCATCATGAAGTTCTATAATCTCTGCTTTGCGGCCATCGTAACCAGAGTCACCCACGAAGGGGCCTGCAATGATATTTTTTAGTCGTGGGTGCTTGGCGATTAGATGTGAAAGCATCTTGACAGTAGCACGTTGCTGAACAAATATAATACCGGTGAAGTCAGGGGTATACTCCTTTTCCAAGAGGTCGACTAGGAGATCGACCTTTTCGGATACTCGTTCCGGTTCGCTATCCCAGTAGTCTATTTCCTGGGGTATTTGTATCTTCGAAAGGGTATCCAAAATGAAAATATCATCTTCTTTATCCCAACTCGTCAGGACCTCCATAGAGTGTCTGGAAACTTTGGATTTGACACGCTTGACAACCTCGAATATGAAGGCATCCGCTGCCCAGGGGCCGAGATTTTGGTACATGCTAATTGATCGATTCAAGAATTTCGACAGCTGTGAGAGGCATGGCGTGTTGCGTTTCTCTAGATACTTGTCCAACTTTCCGATGCTTTTGAGATCATTCTTCTTCCGAAGTATCTTGATAGAGGGATCTTCTTCTATGTCGATCCCGTCAACGGCTTCAATCAAACTTCTCAACATGGGTGTGGGTGCTGACACATCGTTTTGAAAAGTTATTGTACAATGTTCCGGAAGATAGACATATTGCATCAGCTCCTCACGGTGGATCTTAGGCGCCACGCATCGCGCGTGCAAGTTGGCTTCAAGTTTCCTGTTCAGGTTAGTTGATGAAGGAAAGACTCTGGTAGAGTAACATACTCTAACTTTTCAGGGCTTGCCGTTAATCCCAGGATGTGAGGGAAATCCGTGATTCCAAAGGGATGCAGCCGGCCATGATAAAAATTTTGCATTATGACATTTGCTGGGGCAGATGCTGCACAGTGATGGGCTAGAATATAATATTAACAAAGCAGAACAGACTAACATAGAGATCCCAAACCCCGAAAGACATAAAATACCTTCATCGAATACAAGCAGGGCAATCTGCCGCATAGTAACAAAACCATGCGTCATAGCATCCAGCAGGACTTGGGCCGTGGAGACGACAACCCTGATATTCAGCAGCATGTCATCCCATACCTCCTTGGTTGACCAATACTGGACATTGTCGGAGCCCAGCAGCAATCTCGTTTGGTAAGCTGATAGCTGCTTGGATATAGCAGCATGTTGCTGCGTGGCGAGTACAACTGTTGGCGCCAGGAACCAGACAAGCTGTATCATATGCTGAAATTAGAGGTGATTAAACAGATATATGGGGGTAGCAGTGGCACAAACCTTGTGTTCGGGACATCTCTCCAGCTCAGCTCTGATTCGGAGGATTGCTCTGGATTGTGATACATAGGTTAGATCTATAGGATTCTCTCATCACAGCGCAGCTTTTCCATTTCTCCATCCAGCATTGGAAGACTAAACATCCCAACGCAGCACCGTGGAAGGAGATAGATATACACACATTTGCGTCTTCCCGCTCCCCGTGTCCATCTACAAATACACATTAGCACATTCCTACTCCATAACCAGTAAATGAATGAACCCACAGCAACAATCGTATTCCCCTTCAAACTCGCATCGAGCATCTCCAGCTGGTAAGCCCGCGGCTTGAAAGCCGATGACCCATTTTGCCCTTTCCTCATACTACTTTCACCGTTCGCCGCGTCCAGCTGGCCACCATAGTTGGGAACATCATCATCCGTCTCTGGAGAGGTCTTTTGTCGTTTATTATGGCCGTTGGGGCCCTGGTTATTATGGTGGGGCATGGAGGGGATGGCGGGTGGCGAGGGGGTGGTGGGTGTGGATGGGGGGAATTAATGATAGAGGGTGTAAAAATGGCTGCATAGAGGGGGAAATGGAGAATATGAGGAGGGTAGAGAAGAAGAAGCAGAGGAAGTGTTGAATGATGGTGGTAAATGTAAATAATTTGTAGTTCAGAACATGCTGGTTGGTGGTTGTTTGGAGGCCTCAATTTTTGGGAGGGCGGCCAATGGGGTGTGGAATGTGCCCCACCAAACAGAGCAAAACAGGCGAACAACTACAGAGAGACGGGACAGAAAATTGTAGAATTATCCTCGAATAAAGTGGAATGGGGAAAAGTATGGTCTGGAGGCGCTTTGGATTTCTACTACATTACAAAGCTAAATAAATAAAGAAAACAAGAACATGGCCCGCTAACATGAAGTCTATCATAGGTTGGTCAAGTAGTCCTCAATCTCCTCCTTGGTCAACTTCCGGAATCGTGGGCCTCTGGCGCCCTCCACGCCATCAAATCCAAGCAGATGGTCGGCTGGGGGTCCAACGATGCCTGGACGGTTTGTTAGCAATGGAAGAAATATACAGAGAGGAACGGACAGGACGTACCAATCTCGACAGTTTCACCGTTCATCTCGCCCTCAATTGTCTCCTTAAGAGTGAGGAGAGCAATATGAACTGCATCCTCAAGTTCCAGACCTTCCGTGTATCGTTTTTCAAGGAATGTCTTTGCACTAGTCGCGCTCTTGCCGATGGCCGTAGCCTTCCACGGGAAATAGCTTCCACTGGGATCAACCTGGTATAAACTGGGACCACCCTTCAGAATCCCACCCGTCTTCCCCGAGACCTTCTTCTTCTCGGCGTCCGTCTCGCCCTCCTTGGCCTCCGCAGTCTCAGGCTCGATACCGTCATCCCAGCCCGCAATAAGTAAACTGACACCGTACGGCCTGACACCTCCGGATTGGGTAGCTTCTTGCACAACACGGGCAACGTCCTGGACCAATATTCTGGTGGGGGGGTATTCGTTGTAGATGCGTTTATAGGCGGTATGGGAGGTTTTGCGAGCTTTATCGACGAGAACGCGGTAGTCAGGGCCCATGCCGGAGTAGACCATGCCAATGTCTGGGGTGATTAGGGAGACTTTCGAGAGCGAAGGAGGATCTATCAGCGGCGACGAGGATTTCTTTTCCGTGGCAAGAACGACACCATTCGTGGCTAGTAGAGAAATCAGACAAGGGTCAGCTTGAGCCTGTGAAATGGACCGGTGGAGTTGGGACGTAATACCTTTGATGCCCAAAGCGGTAACACCTTGGTTGACAGCATTTAAGGCGTATTCTATAGGTTATCAGCATCATGAGCCTAGCCAGATACGACGGATATGTGCATACCGATCTGAACCAGCTTTCCACTGTGATGATTGTTAGCTTTCAGAAGCTCGATACAGCTGACGACATGGAGAGCACCAACCTAGGAGAGAATGTAGTGAGGGAAAACGAGTAACGGTCCGCCATGGTGGTAGATATAAACGCAAGTACTTGGAAATCAACAAAAGATCAGGAACACGGGTTCTAATGGCGGCGGTTCGTGAAGGCGGAAGAAGTGGATGTCGTGATGGTGAGCTCTCCAACCTCTCCCAGCAGGCCACAGGTGTTTACGCGGTTTGCTCTGGCGCCAATCGCGGCTAGTGAGCGAATAGAAATCCTCGCGCTTACAGCACCTGTTTAGGACTAGCGTCCGCGGCTGCGGCTGCGCCTCGAACCTTTTCTTCCACACGAAACCTTCCGGCCACCTATTTGTTGACATATCTTCAACCTCGCGCTCTTGTTGCGCAGGACCATGTGGGCAACCAAGAAGCCAGAGCTACGTCCTGGTTGAGCATCTGTACTTGTTTCTTATCGCGCTGTGTATTCCTCACTCAAGCCGCTCGTTTCTCCTGCTCTTACCAGGATGTCTCCTCCCTCGGGTCCGCAGAGCGAGGCTCAGTGGGAATGGCCGGACGATCTCACAAAGCCAGGGGATTCAACAGCGCCGACAGAACCAACAGATAGCTCACCGCAGCAATCGTCTGAAGCTCACAATCCGCAGCACCAAGAAGAACCTGCTGCATCATCTTCCCAGTCATCCAGGCACTATCCCTCGAGGACGTGCCGAATATGCCTAGAAGTGGTCCCTCCAACCCTCGAGCCTGTCTCTGAGCACCTCCCAGGCTTCCTCCAGTCTCCTCCTCGGGTTACGTATAAATCGTCGGACCCGGAATCGGGGCGGCTTATTCGGCCTTGCAAGTGCAAAGGGACGACCAGATATGTGCATGAAGGGTGCTTGAAACAATGGAGACACGCGGACCCATCATATGGCAGCAGGAACTTTTGGCAATGTCCTACGTGTGGCTTCCAGTACAGACTCGAGAGGATGAAATGGGGACGGTGGATCAGCAGCACTGCAACTCAGCTTCTGCTTACCGTGCTGATATTGCTACTTACGATGTTTGTACTTGGTTTTGTGGCTGACCCGATAATAAACCTATATGTTGATCCGTACGATACTGTATTGTCCTCAGGATTGTGGGATACGGACGAGGATGAAACGGCCTGGACTGTGGAAGAACTAGGGCCTACAACGTGGACTGAGCACTTCATCAAGGGTCTTGCTTCTTTAGGTGTCTTAGGGTTTGTCAAAGTTTTGTTCGCTCTCTCTCCATGGCAATGGTGGAATTTGCGAAACTCCGGCCTCTTCGGTGGGTCTCGCCGGCCAGCCGCCACCGGCAGAGATAGAGTCACGTCAGTGAGCTGGATCGTTCTCGTCATAGGAATCATGACATTCCTCTACGTACGTTCCCCGATTCCTAATTAATCCGGTGCCCTCGAGCTGATTGAAATTTCCAGAGCGTCTACAGAGGCGTACGAGCATGGAGCTACAAGGTACTTCAGAAAGCTGGCGATCGTGTGCTTGATGTCCCGTTACCAGACGATGATGATGAATTTGAGGACGCCATCCCTGTGCCCGCAGACCAGCCTTCCACGAAAGAAGAATGATACCCATTGATTTCCAGCGCTTTATCTCCTTTTTCTCGCATTACAGCATAGTGAGTTCAACTTGAAGCATTGCGTGCGAATTTTTTTCATCATCTCATCGACGCCCTACCATTACCATACCATACCTTTTCGTGATCTTGTTTCCCGCAAGCACCCCCGCACAACTTAAGTTGTCACGCTCCTCTCTATGATGTGCCAATTAGTCAACGTGCGAAGATCAACCGAACCTTCGTTAACTGCCGTCATTACCAATACGGCAGAGACACCTTTGAGGCGCCGGAGTAATCAGCGTTTTGTTGTTTTGCTCCATTTGTGCGCTTCCCCGTCTCTTGTCCGTGGTGTGGTGGTGGGAAGGATCGATCGTGGCATCAATTTATTTATGGCTCGCTCCCAGGAGGAAGTGTGTCGTTGTCGGGATGGAATGATTTTTTTTTGTTTCGTTTCGTTTGCGGTGCGCTTTTATCCTGTAACATGGTTCCTGTTCATGATAACTTTTTACCCTCTTGGAGGGTTTTTTGTTTTTGTGATAGAAAGGGATTTTTCGAGCGGGCTTGTTTTGAGATGCTGCGATACAGATTCTTATTAGTTACATGCAATTTTTGATGGGCAAGGAAGGCGTTTTAGCGATTATTTATCCATGAGCATTAATCTGCTTGCACTGTAAATACATGAAGAACAATTGACTAAATCCAATCCAATCCAATCCAATACCTTTTGCCAAATCTCAAGCTAGAGAGAGATAACGATTTCAAATTGCCACCATTTCCAACCCAGTCCAGTCCAACCTCCCAAACTCAACACACAAAATACCAACCCATGATTTCTATCCATAGTTCGCTATTACCTTCCCAATCAACCATCAAGCCAAACAAAACAAGCAAGTCAGTTAGTTACGAGCGATACTCCGCCCCACAATCCCCCATATCCCTAAACATCTCCTCCCTCCGACTCCGCGCCAACACCCCCTCAATCATCTGCATATCCTCCCCATCCAACGCCCACCCATACACAGCCGAATTATCCGCCGTGTGCTCGCTGACGCCCATACGCGCGCCGATAATCACTGCACCGACGTAGGCGTGGTCGAGCACCCAGCGGATGGCGACGGCGGAGATGCTGACAGAGTGCTTGTGCGCGATTGTGCGGAGGGTTTGGAGGAGGGTTTGGAGCAGCGCCCAGTTGCCCCAGATGTTTATCATTTCGAGGTACTAGGGGCTTTTTGTTAGCTTTGGGGTTTGGGGGGCTTGAGAAAAGTTGGGATTGGGGGGGGATTGAGGGAGGAGGAAAGGGGGGAGGGTGGGAGTAGTATAACCTTTCTAAGACTGGGTGTCATTTCTGGGCTGAAGGTGTCTGGCTCGTCTTTTCCAATCCATTTCTCGGCCAGGAAGCCGCCGCACTAGATGGATAAAGAACTAGAATTAGGGTTTGATAGAGGTGGGATATAAACAAATAGGGGCGGGGCCAACTCACCAATGTCCCGTATGTGAGAAGTTTTATGTTATGCTTCTCACAGACCTCTGCCATCGCATATCTTGGTCTAGCGTCGATCAGTGAAAACTAGATTTTCAGTGTGAGCTTGATATTTCATTACCCCTTTTTGTACGGGGCTTCTGGCGTGTTTTTTCGGAGACATACCTGAACCTGGTTCGTCACGACACTAATACCTAAGCCAATGATTTCTTCCATTCTCTTCGTGTCGAAATTACACAGGCCCAATACAGTCACTCGTTCGTCGGCTTCGAGGAGTTGCAGTGCGCGGATATACTGGGGGTTTCCATACTGCACATGACGGCGTCAGTAAATGGATGGTGGAAGTTCAGATCCATTGTAGGCCTTGGTGGACACATATTGGGATGGGGAATAAAGCTAACTTCCTGCCAGTGAAACTGTAGAAGATCCACCTTGTCCGCTTTAATATTGGTCAACCTCTGGGTTACCGCCTCACGGATGGCGTCCTCTGTCACTGCAATGGGCTCGAATACACAGTACTTAGTTGCGCAAACAATACGCTTCGGTCCTGAATATGAGTTTCGAAATTGGCCCTGAATTGGTATGATTAGTTGCTGTCAATAAATTAGAAAAGGGGAAGGGGAAGGAATATAACATACAAAAATCATTTCGGCGTCACCGTAATGATCAGCCATATCTGCCACGAACGCACGAGGTATCAGAATTATTAGAATCTTTAAATGGTTCTGCCATCTGACTAGGTATCAATCATGTCATGTGCGCCATGGTGCATATACATCTGCAGGGACAAAGCTGGTGCCAAACTGCTCACCGAATGCTATAAATCCGGCATCAACATGTTTGTTAAATTGATCGAGCATCCTCGATCTACTTGCGGATCCCCATGCCGGACTCGATAGCTGCCAGAGTCCTGCAAACAGCCTTGGGACAACGAACGGTCCTAGCTGAAAGGTCTCGATTAATTTGGCCCCGTCCTGGCCAGTTGGGGAACTAGATTTCCCCAAGGATTCGGTTGCTGACATGGCGAAAGCTCAATGCTTCAAAGCGCCTGTACAAAGCTGCGTCAAGGTGAATGAACAACTAGAAATCGGCCGGCACAGGGGCGAATTTATCAGAAAGAGAAAAACCGGGTTGGGTCTGCCTCGCGGAGGCTCACGATCGTTGGTGGGCACCTTTTGGCCCCCGTTGATAACGGAGCTTCTTTTAGCCACGCCGAATAACTTATCCATACGCTGGGATTCGCCCAGCCGGGCCTTTTGACCGGTCTCCTTGCTTTTCTGTGGCTCAATACTCTTGTATGCCGGCGTTCATCCCGAGGGAACCCACGGTTAAGTAGTAGCCGACCTTATGGAGACCTCGTTTATAGTCATGGCCTTGTAGGCTGTAAGCATCCACACTCGATTCCTCGCCTTTGAATGGATGGGTATGATCTGCTATGGCGCAATAACATGAGAGAAAAGGCCGATGTCTCTTGTGGTTTCAGCTGAGGCTTGTTTGGAGAGACGATGGATGTTGCGGAGAGTGTCGTTTGGCATGGGAGGAAGTCACTCTCGCTTAGGATATTTATGTAATGTCCGATTGACAACAACGTCCCTCTTCCATGGAACCTCAAGCCTTTGTCAAAACTCAACCTTCTCCTACGTCTATTTCCCGTGGCCTTCCATATCACTGACAGCACCCCAACCTCAGCAAATATGGAGGTCAGGATGGGCAGTGCTGGCGTTCACGGCCCCTTGCCTGATACTACGGCATTTGGTGGATCCGGATAGCCAACTGACGCCCAAAGTACTTAGCCTTCGGGCAATGCCTTCGCGTTATGACGTGCGTGCGCCCGGGAACTAACGACAAAGGGGATGTTCCGTCAGCGGGGTTGTCTCTCGTGACACAAGCGCATTCTGCGATCGCTGTCCTGGAAGGGAGCACGAAGAGGAAGCTGAGGAAGAACACAAAGAGGAAGAACACAAAGAGGAAGAGAAGGAGGCCATGGTAGAAGGGAGAGCAGAGCATATCTCAGAACCTGCAGAGTTAATGCTGCAGTCAGTTTTGAATTTGCCCTGGCTGCAGGACATGGCATCTTGAACTTTGTCAGGGGGGGAAGGGGGGGTGGCCCAAGCCAGAGAGCTGTTTTGCAAATATCATACCAGGGACAAACTCTACTGTGAATCAGGCCCTATTGAGGAGGAGTGCTTCATACCTGCCTGTGGACCGAAGCTTAACTCTGTACAACCAACGAGGCACCCATTAAGGACCGCAGAGAGGTTTGTTCATTCTCAAATATCATGAAAGGACAAGCTAAATATCAACACTAGTTCCACCATATCACAACCAAAAAGAAGGCAAAGAAACGAAAAAACAAACATCACGATTCTATCCCTGCTAGACGCTCTCGGCTATCGAACTCAAAAATAAGGCCAGGATGCCACCCTTGATATACCCCTATTCCCATATTGATAGGACAGACTCCAACATCGTTGAACCTCTTTCAAACATAAACCCGCCTCCCCGACTATCTATCTTCCTCTGGCAGTTGGCAAGGTCGGCCCGAAGACTAAGTAGTACTTGGCGCTGGGATGTAGACATTTCCCGTTTCATTCCGTTGATTGTCACAATCTTCTGCACAGCCGTGAGGGCTTGCACGAGGTCCCCGTCTATTGCCGCCAATACCGCCACCAAGCGTGCTCCTTCCGGCGTATTCTCGTCTGGCGACAACTCACTCGACTGACAAACTATTTCTCTTAGGAGCTGCAAACTTTCAAATGCGAGACCTGAGCCGAAAAGGGAAGAGATGCGCCCTCGCAACTGTGCCAATGCTGGAGCCGGAAATTCAACGCCGTTGTGGGATGTAAAAAGGGGCGCAATGGAGCATCGTTCCAGGTCATGCCGGAGATACTTCTGCACATGGTGTTGGAGCTTGTGCGTGAACTGTCCATTGTCGTCGGCTGCAGCCATGGATCGGAGAATTACTCGTAGAGCTTCTGGGCTCAGGTTTGCGATGACTGTATCCGTCATGAGATTGACGTGGGAAACTTTCGCGGCCACCACGTTGACACCCTTAACTTCCATGCCAGGCACCGGAAAGGACTGTCAAACCCAGGAGGAAGTAGGATCGGCGACAAGATATTGGTAGTCTTTGGAAATTCGGAACTTGTTACCGGGCTCAAAGGTTTTTTCTTTTTCTTCTTCTTTTTCGGTTTCTCCTGTCCGTCAACAATGAGATGGGAGAGTCGATACCTGATCAAAAGGTGTCAGCTGCATGTATTTGAACTATTGTCTGATACTCTGGAGACTTACTTCGGGTAGGGCGGAGATAATCCTAAAATGATAGATGGCCCCCAAAACCCATCAGCCTGTCAGCTGGCCCTGGCGTTTTAAGTATTCATTGGTAATGGGGGAATATTGGTGAGCCTTGCGGTCACCGTCCTACCCGCCCGCATTCGAACTTTGCCGGCGTTCTAGTTAAAAGCTCCGGGCATTGAGCGGGGACAAAGCGGCAGGTTGTCAGTTGGCGGCTTGGCTGGCTGGAGCTATTGGTTCAGGTTGGCATTGATTGTGCAACAGGGACAAAGAAAGCTCCTATTGGATTTGCCAGGCGCCCCGAGATCTGGCTCAGGTGGTCCGGCCACAGCCTTTGACACTCGGGCCTGCGGGGGTATTGTTGTGGGTGCTGGGAGGGGAGGACGGAGGGGGAAGAATACGCCAAATAATGACATATCGAACATACTTACTCCCGATCCGGGGAATAGGGTGGGAATCCTTGCAACACCTGCATTGTGACCAGAGGTCCATAGCCACACTCTCGGGGCACATCATCCACATCTCGTATCTGCACAAAGTGATGGGGCAGATCGATAGTTAGATGCGCAGAGCAGTTCGCTTCGTCTGTCTATCTCAGGACACAGGCCGTTGAAGATGACAAATTACCAACGCCTGTGATATCACCAACCTGATCCGGTTGGAAAAACCAACTGCCAGACAGCGGTAGCGGTCGGCAAGGCCCGCGAAAGGCGACAAAAGGAAAGGGATGCATCTTGGGAGTCTGGGACGCAACGACCGCGCCAAGTCGTCCTAGGGGCTCACTGGCCCCATCAGCCGCAACGGCTAAAAATGGCACATCCACCAGTTACAACTGGCAACCCGGACCAAACCATGGACCAACAACCACGCCGCCCACCAACCATTGGCGACCAACCACTGCCCTCTGTTTTGCCAACGCCTGCTCAAGCCCATCGCTTGTTTCCTGCTGATTCACACCCTCCGCGTTTGTTCACGCCCTCAAATCCCCGCATCCGGAGGCATCGCCACGCCCCAACCCATGCTCGTCCTGTCTGTCGCCGCCTTGAGCCTTAATCCTCCCCGCGCGGCCCTGCTCACTGCATCGATCCGCGTTACCATGGACACTTGAGCCATTGATGACAGCTTCCCCTCCACCTCGACTTTGACTTCCGCCCAAGACCCCGACCTGCGCAGACAAAGAGAATATCGCCGGCGAAACATGAATTGAGTCTTCCAATCGGTGCTCTTGGCCTATCCCCGACCCTATTTTCTCCCATCCGTCGCGTCTCGTCGGCCATGGCGCCTGGCAGCGCAAGTCCAGCCACAGCCGCCTGCACACCATGTCGCACGGTCAAAATGAAATGTACCTTGGAGCCAGGTTCAACGATCTGCAACCGCTGTAAAAGGAAGTCTCTGGAGTGTCATTTTGAGACTCATCGGCGGGGCCGCAAACCTGGTACAAAGTGAGTGGTTTTGTATGATACTCTCACTCTTATTTCCCGCCATGTCGCCTCCTGTACAACCCGTAATCTACCCGAGAGTGCAATGTGTGTAATGTTGTCTACATGCCCGCTCGCGGATGACATCATTCATCCATTCAATAAAAAATACCGTGGGACATGGCAACTGATATAGCTCGGTCAATTTGATGCTTGCCGCCAGGCTGCGTCCAAAGTCAGAACGAACAAAAGCCTCTTATCACGCAAATCCCTCCCCGCATGCCTTGCTACAGCAAGCGTTACCCCCAGGCTCCACGCATGTGTCTTCGGGACCTACAGCTACCAAAAACCAAAATGTGGATTTTTCCTTGTTCCGAGGAAATGGACAACTACCAAGTAGCCCCGAAAGTCGGAAACAATCTACGCTGTCCACCACATCGATGGAAAAATTCACCTCGTTGAATGCCGAACCAGCTCCGCAGTCACAACGCTCTTTGGCATCCGATAGTCTTGCGCCTTTTGGGTTGCTCCGGAGGTCTGCCACGGCAGGCAATTTTACTATCGCAAATATCCTTAATGCTGAAGACGAGCCTACAGCAGACCATGCTCATCGTCAGGGGGATAAACCAGAATTTGGTAACGACCGGGTGAACGACATGAACGATCCCATAAATCGGAATCTCCTGGATCTTGCGACGGCCCAGGACCTATTCAACCAGTAGGTGATTTTATTTTTACTGTCTGAAATCATCTTCCTAGTCGTAGTAAATATCTGTTGTTGCCCCAGCCTTTTTAACAATATTGTGATTAGGTTTTTCCAGTACATGAACCCCTTCATCTGTCAATTCGACCCCAAATTACATACATTGAAGTATGTCCGAAAAAAGTCGTCGTTCCTCTTTTCCGCCCTTCTCGCCGCAGCAACTAAAATATTCAGTCCTTCTATGTATAAGAAGCTACATGAACATGTTGAAAATATGCTCAGAGATATTATGAGCACCGGGCAAACGTCGACCGAAATAGTTCAAGGGATATGTCTTATGACCTATTGGAAAGAGCCTACTGATTCTAGAGCATGGCTTTTGGTAGGCTATGCAATACGGGCATGCATAGAGATGGGTTGGCATAAGTTATATCCTTCGAAGGTTGATACGTCCCCAAATTCGGCACAAAGTAGTACAGAGACAGAGCTCGAAATACGAGAACAACGAAATAAGGAGAGGACCTGGCTCATGCTATTCGTTTATGATAGGAGGTTTGTGAATTTCTCTCTCCTCAAATTTTATCGAGTATGCATATGAATTCAATAACTAACCTACGTCCCGCAATTCAGCGTGAGTTTACAACTTGGAAAACCGTGGATGATCCAAATGGACCCCTTAATCCGCAACTCGGAAAGTTGGTATCAGCATACCTATGCTGTACCTGGTTGTGATCATATCATGTCCGCCTTTGTGCAGCTTCGTATCTTAGGGTCTGAGATCCTGGACCTTTTTTGGATCGACCCCGTCGCCTCGGCGGCACAATCTATCACTAAGAATGAGGTTATTTTGAAGTTGTTCAATGGTGATTTGGATAGGTGGGAGGCTAAGTGGTACAAGACTATAGAAGACGGTATGTTTCCGCGTTTTCGTGGCCCTGGCCCATGCCGGTTATTTACGTCATTTTCGCTCCACTGCATACCAATCCCGATTGATGACATCCGTTATTATTCTGGCTAACTATAGGGGTTATAGCCAGCAATAACGTTTGCCATAGGTTTATCATTCGGTTCTATGGAACCCACTTACGACTCCTCCTGCACTCTTTCCGACTACAGCTTTCCATCTTGAGTGGGAGCATTTCTAAACAGGCACTCTGGGTCTGCTATACTAGTTCTCTAGATATGCTCCATTTAGTTGTCGACCGCCTTGGATCGACATCCCATCTATATTATTGCCAAGACTCTGTTCATGTAATGGTTGCTTATGCGGCGGTGGTGATGATCAAAGTAGGTCATGCCATATTGTATTACTCGACGCAAGCTAATCCATGACTGCTTTAGATTCTCCTGTCCTTGCCGGGCGAACTCCCAAGCGAGTCAGAAAGTATGGTTCTCGACCTTATCAATCAAACGAGCCAAAACTTTAGCAACCAATGCCCCGCAACAAACACCAGCTCGTACTACCAATGCCGCTTCTTGGCAAATGTTGTGGCCCAGTATCAGAAATCAAAGGGGGAATCGTATTCAGCAGCAAATCAATGGCTCAGACAACAGCACCAGATGCTTGACACGCCCGAGAACCAACGAAAGCTCCCTCCGCTACCAATACATCATCAGCAGCAAGGCTACACTGGCTCCCAACGGTCTGACTCCCCAGGCCAAACTTTTCAAACACCCCCTAGCTCATCCTCCGTACGAATACCGACCCAGAACCAATCGATGGATTCACATAAACAGCTACCGCATAATCATGTCTTCAACCAAAATAATAATAATAATAATCGGCAGCCACAATCCCAAGCCCGAAACCATTACCCCCACCACCAACATATACCCCAACCAACCATCCAACCGAAAGGCGTCAAGGACCCGAACGTCTTCGCCACAACAATGCATAACAACCTAGAAACGCTAATGGCAATGGACGGGCAAAGCAATGCCATACCTTTGTTTACGGATAATATGGTCTGGGAGGATCTGTTTGCCAATGCGGGATTTAATATTAGTAGCGGGGCGTTTTTGCCCAAGTTAGCTGAGGGATGAATGTTTTTGCTTTTGGAGTTTGATATTTCTTTCATTTTTCATTGGATATTTTTTTGTATTCTTTTATATGGTGTTTTTCGGGGCGGTACATATGATGATAATGACCTGGGTATATGGGATATGGCTAAACGGTAGATATGATAATAATAATAGGAAGGGTCAATGGGATTAATATAGGGTGTCTCCTGGAGGATTTTATAACAGCTACGGGCATATTATACCAACTTTAACCAAATGCGTCTCATAGTTATGTACCAGGTCCAACGATATACAATGAGATATCCCCCCCTTTACTACACACTCAAACTAATAACCCCATCCTCACTAATAAAAAAGTCCCTCAAATTCGACAACCCCCCAGACAACCCATCCTTAGCCCCAAACACATAACCCTCCCTCACAAACCGACACGTCTCAAAATGCCCCCCAATATCCCCCGTATAAAACGCAACATGATTCCCCAACGGCGCCGGCCCCATATCCCTCCAAAGCCCCCTCTCCTCCTCATCCGTCTTCTCATACTCCCTCCGAAACGTGCACGCACTACAATAAATCCCGGACTCCGCCATCCCCCTCTTCCCATCCCAATACGGCAAATCCGTCGCCCCCATACACATCCACCGCGTCCTCGCAAACTCATAAAACCAATTCGCCAACCCGGGACTCCCCGCCTTCAACCGCGCGGGCACCAGCGTCGTCGAATACCGCAGCTCCCGCCCCAACCGCTCCCGCCGCAGCCGCTCCGGGTCAACCAGCTGCCCGTACTTGCGCGCGATTAATGCGGCCACGGCGGTCTCGGCTTCCGAGACGCTGACGAGCCGCTCGACCTCGTCGCTGATGAAGAATTCTAAGGGATTCCCGCCGAAGACGCCGGGGAAGGCGTGCACGGTTGGTAGTGAGCGCGTTAGTTCCTGCGTGAATGGGTAGCGGCCGGTCATTAGGTCCAGGGGCGCGACTTGGAATTCGGGTCGGGTGCAGAGGCAGCGGTTGCAGACGCGGGTGAGGGTTGGGAGGAAGACGTAGGGCCCAAAGGCGCGGCAGGTGCGGCAGTGGGGTTGGCGGAATTCGTTCCAGAGGTGGGATAGGGGGAAGTGGTGGGCTATTTTTACGCGGAGCAGGATGCGGAGGGTGTGGTTGGCGTGTTGTTTTAGGAGGGTGTAGGGTGGTAGAGTGTCTATGTGTTCTTTGTAGTGGGTGTTGAGGAGGCGGAGGTCGTGGAGGGTGGTTAGGTCTAGGTTCATCAGGATGGTGGTTAGGAGTTCGGCGGGGAGGGTGCCAAGGATTCCGCTGTGGGGGGGGTTGCGGGGCCGGGGGGAGGGGGGTTCATTGCGGGGAGCAGTATGGGATTCCTCTTCTGTGTCCTGGCTCACCCAAAGAACGGGCCTTGGGGCGGATGACACCAGTTCAAGCTTGAACCTTGCTGGCCTTTGTCGACGATGTCCAATGCCGGCGGCCATGGTGGGGGTGGCTCAAGACCGCTGCAGTAGTAGTACTAGTAGTAGTTACTAGTATCATCAATGTACTGTATGTACTAGAGCGGCGTGATACAACATGCTGCATCACAATGAATATGAATATGAATCATGCCATGTCTGTATCCCCGTTTTGTTTTGATGTTGATGTTGATGTTGAAACAAGATGCGGCTCAACACATGAGGTTGCTGCCCTCATCGGCCCGTTGTTTCGCCGGCTGTCAGGGGTGAATGTCCCCCAGCAACCAACATCAACTCGCATCTTCTTCTTCTTCTTCTTCTTCTTCTTCTTCTTCTTCTTCTTCTTCTTCTTCTT
>JANTQI010000144.1:0-69386 GCA_032988985.1 Emmonsiellopsis sp. PD_5
GATGCGATGAGTTGGGTATGTTATGTGAGGAGAGGGGGAGAAAGGGGGGGGGGGGAGAAGAGTGTTTTTTTTATTTTTGTTATCCTGCTGGTTGAGTTAGGGCGAGGTTGGAGTTTATTGGATGTTTTTTTTGTCCCTTGCTTGGTCTTTCGCGCTTCATCGTCTAGTATATTAGCACACGGCCGTAGTTTATGGGTTTCGCTTGCCTGTTTATTCTATATATCTGTCTACATATCTATCTACCTCTTGAATCACTTACACACTTTTCACCGAAACCCACAGACATTCGAGAACATCAAAGCCAGATTCGCCCATAACAAACCGCCTGGGCAAACAAACCCTTCAATATCTCAAAAAAGCAAGGAACGACGACAACCTATGGACGGTACAGCGTACATGAGTAAGCCTTGGTGGAGGAATAGGAGATGAAAGAGATCATTCCTATTCGATGATTACGCATAGTAATTGACAGCCTATATAACCCAACCCAACCCAAACCCATCCATCTACTCCATCCTTCTTCATATGCCATGCCTGATGAACAAAAATATAAACAACTGAGGTCAATCTCTTAATACACACTTGCAAAATAAAAGAGAAAGAAAACATGCATTAAAATGCAGTCATACGTCCTTCCCCGTTGGAGACATGAAAACGGGAGGAGCCGGGTACGTAAATGGGACGTGTATGTCCGTATGTATAGAGGACACAATATGTCAAAGCGTAAAGCAGAGAGGGAAATAGACAGGTGCTCACACAAGGAACGGACAAGGGAAATATATATAAACAAGCAAGACGGATGCAACGCCATTTACCAAACATGCATTTGAGCATATAAACAAATCAAAAAGGTGATCACGGCCAATCATGCATACCGCACCGACGGCATCCTCCCTCCTGCAGCCGCCGTGCTTCCATATGCCGGAGGTGGGAGTGGGACATCGAACGGATCAACACGCGGCTGTCCGGGTACCTGCGGTCCGCTTCTTGCGCCCTGACTTGGTTGCTGGGCCAAGTTAGCTGGAGGAGGTGGGCCTGACCAACCGGAATATGCCTGTGCTGGCTGAACGAAACGGTTTCCTTGGACCATGGGCGCCATGTTTCTATGTCTAGGTCGTCGACATCGCCTAATTATGCAGCCAAGTATGCTGAGGACGATGAGGCCGCCGACACCGGCGGCTACACCGATGACAACGGGCAAATGGCGGTCGATCCAGGATTTCGCTTCTTTCCCGAATGAACTGCCCGTGCAAATTCCCTAGAAGAAGCGAGTTGGTTATTGTTCGAGTGGAAGAGAGAGAAAAACTGATTCGGAAGTAGGACTGGGAATTGAACTTACATTCTGACATTTGCCGCCAGCACGACAGGGAGTTCCGTCAAGGAAGTTTTGTCTGATGTAGGAGCATGTGTTTCGGAGCGATGGTGCAGAACACTTCACGTCACAGCTATCACTATCGCATGCATATGTGGCGTTGCCATCTAGAAGATTACCCATGATGGACTTGCATTGAAGGTCTCTGCTTGTGCACTGGCCACTAGCACAGGTGAGACCGTCACCACACTCATCCCCATCCGGCTTGTTGTTATCTTTTGGACAGATAGCAGTATTGCCAGTACACGTCTCCTCTGGGTCACAGGGGCCTGTACTAGGTCGACAAATTGTGTTCGACGAAGCAAACTGGCATCCCTTGCAGCACTCCTCGTTGGAATCATCGCAAACCGCATTGCCCTTGAATTTGCACGTTTTCGCATCACAACATTGGTTGTTGCCGCAAGATTTCTCGCCTCCACAATCACAGTCTTCTCCTTCCTCGACTATCCCATTTCCACACTGGCTGCCGGTAATGGTCACCACACCACGGTTATCGACCAGACAACCCGTTTGTATGCTATTTCGGCCCATACCGGAGCAAATATTACCGATAGTACAGGCTGAAAACTGCGTGATTCCTCTACCGGATGTGGGATTCATAATGAATCTGCCATTTGCATCACACGAGCTTTGGGATGCGGGGCAGCATTGGGAGGTGGCAACCGTCTCTGAGTCCGAACAAAGTTCCGCGTCGCAATCATGGACAGCCCCAAAAGTATGGCCAACCTCATGGCTTTCTAGGAAGTCAGCAAAAGTCGTAGGTTAGGGGAGGAAGAAGTAATGGAAAGAAGTAACGCACGCAAAAACTTGCCACTGAGTCGATGTATAAACAACCACATTGGCTCCAGTTACAGCTTGCGAGGAACTGTTGGTCGGATCTGCATCGCCATTTACACCGGTATTGCACAATTGACCCAGCCAAGCAAGCCCCACTTCAGCACCACTTGCGCAATTGCTCATGAGGGTCCAAAATGCGTTTTCATCCTTTTGGGTGCCACGCCATGAAGAGAAGAGGTTGAGCCGCCCGTTGATGTTAGGAAGACTGTTGTCGTTGCCTTGACTGCAACCAACATTAAACGGAGCAGACGTAGGAGCTTGTGAAGGGCAGTCTCGAGGGAAGATAGTTAGATTCCGGAGACCCAAGGTAATGTTAAAAGTTTGCTCGTAGACTTCGGATGCAGCGTTAATGACGTTTATAACGTTTTCTCTGACCGCCTGCTCTGATTCAAATCTACCGGTGTAGGTGCAGTCGGTGGCAACCCCAATCAAGGCAACCTTTCGAGTGGGTGGGCAGCCTGCGGTGCTTCCGATACTGTCTCTCAAATTTACCGATCCCGAATTGCCGCCACCAGGCATGTCTTGTCGACGAGCCAAGCCCCACAGTGAATCTAACGAGATAGATCCCCAGCGTCCCTCATCACGACGTGTCATGGGCCGAAAAATTGGGTGGTTAGGATCCGAATTGAACGGCAGATTATCAGCTGCACAGGATCGTTCGGCGACCACGGATCGTTTTGCATAATCCTCATCACCGTGTCCTCCAATATCCGAATCCCGGAAAATTACCATATACTCTGCGGTGGTATCTTCCAAATGGGGATCGAGTTTGTGTTTTGTCCGCATATAGCTCGATCGTAGCAAGACATGATGATGGTCATGCGCAATGGTAAAAGCACCTTCGAAAAGCGGATCGACACCATCTTCCTTAATCGTCACCCGGGCCCAGCCAACCCTATCCCAACTTCCATCTTCCAGTTCTATCCAAGACCAACCCTTGAACACCCTGTGGTTCCGTCGATTTATGGATTCCGTTCTCTGCACAGTTCCAGCCTGGTCAACAAAGGAAACCTGCGCACCGTCCGAGAGAATATCATCGTTAGGCTCTAAGCTCAGCTTTAGCCGTTGTTTTCTTCTATGAAGGTCGAATGTGATATCGAAATGTGAATGTGCATGTACACGATGTGAGGGCGTATGTATTACAGGGTGCTCGACAAGGGAAAGGTAATCGATTCTATCTCGGGCTTGGGAATGTGCTAATGGGAGGGGTTTTTGTTAGCAATTTGGCAGCAAAAGAGTTTCAACATCTTTCCACCATGTATAAGGATATACAAGGGAAACAACATACCATGGACATTTGATGGGAAAATCGTAAGGGCACTGGTTATTAAAGGAACCAGGCAGCGGAAAAATCGCATAGCGAGTGCGATCAGGCGCTACGGCTCAACGACCGCGCGGGTAAGATGGTCAGCGACCTTTGAAATAGGTATTCCCAAACGTCCGTCTCGAATATAAATATACAACTGAGATATTATGTCGATTAAGGGAAGTAAAGGGACCCCAGGAAGAATGATAACGACCGAAATATGATGTTGTGGAGGGAAAAACGATGGATTTTCTGGAGGATGGAGCAGGAAGAGTCGTTCACATCATCCTGTGGGGCAAACCCCAACACAAATAGCAACCAACGATGCTTAAGCCTTAGATAAATACCAGGGCTAAGGGTGATGCAAGGATGTGTACCCTGCCAGCGAACAACCAAAGTCGCCGCTGAAAACCGAGGCTGAGAACTTGTGAATTGTGTAATCCTGGCGAGGAGAGTCTTCCAGTTGCTGTTGATAAAGAATGCGGGCCTTGTACTGGCAGGGCAGCCGGCGGAACCTGTCCTCGTATTCCTGGAAAGTCCGTGGTAACAACTATTCCATCACTCTGCGCAGCAGAACAAAAAGCACCCTGGTCCCAATGCCTAGATCCGGGTCATCCGTACGCTCCACGGCCGTCCTCTTATTATTCGACTTCAATAACAAGACGTGCAGCGTGGTCAGAATACACAGCAAGCTAGCCGTCTTGGGGGTTTGTTTGTCAAGCTAGATCCCGATCTCTGCGATCAAATGTGAACAACGAGTGGCTACTGCAATCAACACCAGGGGTGGGAGTTCGAAGAGAGTTGGGCTCGTGGAGCGAAAGAGCGTGGCGCAGGGCTGGGCGAGTCTACGTAATCGGATCGGGATGGTGTCTTAGAAGCAGCGATAAGCGGAGAGGCGTATTGAAGGACGAGGAATTGACGGCATTTGCCAAGGAGAGGATCGAGTTGTGCAGACTCTGGAGGGAGAGAGAGAATGGACTGCAAGACAGCAGAGGAGGTTGAAGAAGAATCGAGATGGGGATGGGGATGGAGTTGAGGTTGAGGCTGACGTCTGCAGGCTGAAACGGGCGCATGTTAGGGCATGGCCAGCCCCTAGCCTTAACTGGGCCGTGGTTAGGGCTTAGGGCTGTCCCGCCCAGCGCAAGGACGTCAGACCTTCAAATCATTCATTCATTCATTCATCCTTCAATCTATCTGGCATGGCTAACTATGGCATCCACACTGCTCACCATCAATGACATTTGCCCTACAATACCAAGCCACCTATTGTCTTAGGAGTATCACATTCAAATTCGAGAGGGTCCCTCCCCGGGCGTCTAACCTGGGCGGACCATGGGGCATGAGCAAGCTGCAACCCATCCACGGTTCGGCCAGGCACAGTTCCCACGCGCCAAAAGCATGCTGCCAACGAGCGAGGAAATGTGCTTCGCTAGAAAAGAAAAGAAAAGAAAAGCAATCCGCAACCCAACAACGTCCAACTTAGCCATCCATTTATTATTTGCCAATTGGCAATCCCTCATATGCCCCCCGACAAAAGTCACAGAGTTCCACAGAAAATGAGGGGGGTAGTTATCTGATATCCGTGTTTATGGAAGCTCCGCCCAGACAGTTTCAGCCCGTTGCGCTACCGTTACAGCATCCATTTCATCATCTTATATCAAATCAATCTGCTGTTAATAGAGCCAAGCTACCACGACTTTAACTTGTAAGTTACTTGCTCCCCGTTGTTGGACGACAGGTTCTAACCAATACATCTGGAACCGCTTTGCCAGATAATGATATGTAGTTACAATTGGATTCGCCAATTTGAAACAGAATAGATCTGGGCTCATGAATAATGATCTGCATCCATTGGTGGGGAATACTCCTCTCAATTTTCAACCACATCACGGCGTTTGCGTTGTCTCTATTCCTGTTCCTGTTGTCTCTCGAAGCGCCGGGCGGGGTCAAGGTCCAACAACGGGCGAATTATCCACTTTACAACAACGGGCCCATACATAATGGGCATGTTATTATTAGAAAGGACCAGACCATTCTTTTTGGTCTTTCTTTCCTGACGATCGATCGCCCCTCGGGCTAGACTCGAACGATAATTATTTAACCGTGAAACTGCCGCTCATGGTTTCTGTTTAATCTTGATCCTCCTTATTGGTACCTCCACTAGGTATATATCCCACTCAAGTTTCCGACCTCACCTCTGCCCGAAAATAATATTATTCCTATGTGTGGATTCTGGATTGTGGTTTTGGTTTTATATGTGGCGACCTCGTGAATTTGGATTTGATACCTTCTAAAAATAGGTTTCCCCTCAAGAATGAAATCTAGCTCTTATTGGCTGTTAGTCAGGATAGAGTTTGACGGTACTAACTTTGGAAATAACGCGGATATTCTCAGCCTTTGATTGGCTACAGGATTCGATATCAAAATTCATACAACCACCAAAGTCGACAAAAGCATCCATCTATCCATCCATCATAAGCTACCACCGCGTAAATATCCAGCCATAAATCGTGTGTAAAATGATACATTATACAACCCCAAACCTACTTAAAAAAAGATCCCACTCAATCAGGAACAGCATGAAACCTCTCATGCGCCCGCACCGCGAAATGCGGAATCAACAGACGACAAATCATACACTCACTAACCCCCTCCCCTTCCTCCTCCCCATCGCCAATACTTGGCATGGTTAGCATATCTTCATCCCCATCACTGTCCCATTCCGCATTATCGTCATTATCATCGTCATCATCATCATCATCATCAACAGCAGCATAATGGTGGCGCTTATTCACCGCATCAGCATCAACATCAACCATCCGCACCTCCCCCTCCCCTTCCCCCTCCCCACTAACCCTCCACCCCCTCAACACCCTCTCCTGCCTCCGAAACATCTTCCCAATATCCCTCCCCGCCGCCGCCGCCCCGCCCGGCCCATCAACCATATTCGTCGCGGCAACGTTCACAATACACAAATCCCACCGACCACCACCGGGCGGATGCAGTTTTCGAAACAGCGGCAGGAGGGCTTCGTCCACGAGGCGGTGGGCGAGCGCGTCGACTGCTGCTACTGCTGCTGGATCGTTGGTGGTGGGATGGGTGGTGAGGGAGAAGAGGAATGAGGGCATGGGTGTGGATTTGGAGACGCGGCCGGTGCCGGTGCTGGAAATGAAATCGCGGTTCGTAGAATCCGGGAGGTAGTGGTGGTGGGGGTGCGGGCGGACGCGGGTGGAGAGGCGCAGGGTGCGCGGACGGGCTAGCCAGTGGATCTTTTTTGGTTTTTGGGGTTTTGGCATTGCGGTTGATATTTGTTGTCTGTTGCTACTATCGGTAGTACTATGTTCGATGGATCCCTCGTTTCCAAGTACTGCGTCATCATCGTCTTCTCCCTCTCCCTCTTCCTCTTCCTCTACCTCAGTCAAATCCACATAAACCCTCCTAACCAAACTCCTCGCCAACGCCACCAACTCAACCCGCACAGCCTCCATCCTATCCAACCTTCCATATGAATCCTCAATGCTAATCTGGGTCGGAACAGCCCTCGCCTCCGCCACCGGCGTAGGGTCAATGCCATTAATCAGGCCCCAGATTCTCGCCCCGATATCGCGCGGCCATGCACCGCCGGCGAGGATCTCATCGAGCATCACCGGGCCCATGCCCGGGTACGTGCGGACATCGTTGACAGTGACTTTGTCGGCTGTGGGGAGCTCCTCGTAGATTCCAGCCGATGGTTCGCGGCGGAGGATGTGGGAGCGTAGTCTGTGGGCGATTTTGAAGCCGATGCCGGGGACGGCGGCGATGTCGTGCGGGGAGAGGAAGGTGGTGATGTTTGATTCTTCTGTGCCATTTGTTTGGCCTGTTGCCTCGTATGGGGGGAGGAGGGTTGTTTGGTTGCGAGGTTTGTGGACGTTACCGGCTAGCTTTGCGAGGAGCTTTGAGGTGGAGATGCCGGCTGTTGATGTGTAGTTTTTTTGCGATTCGAGTTGCGTTCTGATGTAATTGGCTAGGTGGGAGCCGAGGATTAACCTCTGGTGAAGAGCTGAGGTAGGGGTAGGTTCGGGCAAGGGTGTATCTGACGTTGGCGTGCCATGGGGGGCTGTGTCGTCCGGAGATCCAGACGGAGTTGGCGGATATGTTGGGCCAGATACCGTGCAGGCGTCGTATGCGAAACCTTTGGTCGGGTCTGTCTTGTCCAGTTGGAAGAAGGAGTTTGCTAGGTCATTGGGGTTTAAAAGCTCGATGTTGTAATCTATCATAGGAGTCACGTCTAAGAATACCTAGATAGAAAAAGGAGATTGAATAGATATTCAACCAATGGGCCAAATAATATCAAAAGCCAATAGCAAGCAACTACAGGGGTATCTGTCTACCCCCCTGCTAGAAAGCGAAGAAAATAAATCTCACCTCATCAAACCCCAGCTTCTCCACCCTCTTCCCCCAGACAAAACTCTTCAGGAACAAATACAGCTCCTTGGAGGCATCTCGAAACCTAGTCAAATCCTCCCCGGGCACGATGATGACCTCCGGACATATCTTCCTCGCCTCCTTGATGAGCTGCAGCTTGCGTAAGCCGCGACGGCGGGCTTCATAATTGCACGTAACGACAATCTGCTTCTGCTGGACAGCGAGCGGAAGCGATTTCAGAGCTGGATTCTCAGCTTCAAAAACGGATGCATAGAAGCAATCATAGTCCTGTAGCACAGCCAAGACATGCAGGAGTCAGCTATGAAATTTTTCTGGTTTAGCAGTGATCGAATCAATTCGTCAAGAATCCCAGCATAGAGCTTGGCACTTCCAATGCATGTGATACAAATGGCAGACATGTCTTTCGACAGGGCAAGCAAAGGAGGGGGGTTTGAGCAAAGCAAACGAGAAATGCTGACAAAATGTATAATCACCCTGCTGTCGTCTCTTCGCAGATCACCTTGCCTCCGCAGAAGCTTTGCCATGGTTCTTTTTCCTGCAGAAGTTGCCCGCCACCCCACCACCACGCAATCAGAAACAAGATCGCTAAATTAACTCCTGTTCGATCCCCATGGAGGCAAATGGCCGAGAAACAGTCGGCGCTGATAAGCTGGATGGCAAGGAGGGTGTGGGTAGATTTAAATAAAGAGGCGTGGATCAGGCCCAGGGTCCTTGGGCTGTTCACGGCGAAACCGAAGATGGAGGCAGAGAATGTGCAGAGAAATGCACGCAATGCAGGCGAGGTGTTTCACCCCGAACAGTCTAGAGAAGCCGAGCAGCGGAGGAGAGAGATGGATCGGGTTAAGGCAGCGGAGCAGACAGACATCGGCTGGCTGTCCAAGCTGGGGAAATTCTGGGATTACAATGGCTGGTGGGCGGCAAAGAGGATGACTGGTGCAGATGGGCTGCTTGGCAGTGTAGATTGCCACCGTTTGGCTGCAATGGCGCCCGCTGATTGGGAGGAGATTGATTTAGTTATTTATATTGATTGGAGGTTGAACAAAGAGAATGAGAATAGTTGTGGCTGATATTTGCTGTGGCGTCGATGGTGACGTCACGTGATTATATACTTGGAAATGATCATTATTTTATTATTTTATCCCACGGTTCATCTTGTGCTTGGATTGACATTGAGGAGCTGAGAGTCTGAAATAAACACGCATCCAGCAGACCAGATGAGGCCAGGCGGAGAGATTACAGGACTTGTCCCGTAGTGCTGAGGGCCAAGCATATACTCGGGGTATTTATAGCCACCAACCCAACTTGTATATCTATCAGATGGAGGAGTACAAATAATATAAAGAATAAACAATAACTACGTATTGACAAAATAACAAGACGAATAACTCACTGGCCACAGCTCAAACAACTCCAGCAGCATGGCCACCCAGCAGATATTTATAGGAAATCCGTCTAGTTAAATAGTCACTAAATCGATCCATAATTAATCCTTCGACGAATCTTCCAAGCCCGCTCCTTTGTCACTAATTATATAGTAAACCATTAGCTGGCGACTATCTCCACCGCCACCAAATAGCCCGGTCTGAAACCTGCTGTCCATGGTCCATCTCTCCAGTCTGCCGGTTGATAATTGTAGAAACAGAAACAGGATATGTTTCAACAGCTGTCAGAGCGGCGATGCTGCAGCTATTCACACTCGTCACATCCGATCACAGATCAGCCATTCATGAGTAGGGCCAGCATCTGTCTGATCGTATTTAGTAAATAGCATGCCCCTCATCCGGGCATTTCGTATCTAGTCCATCCATCATCCTGTTCCTTTTCTCTGGCCGAGTATTAATAGACGCCGGGCTGCTTATTTTATACTTATAACTCGCTAACTAAACCTCCGTCTCCTCCTCCTCGTCTCTTCGTTATTTATATCCGATCGACGCCGGCTCTCGTATATAGATAGCGCCCCTCCGCCTGTTTGCATTCCTCCATCTCTATACGAACTCCACCGCTGCCAGAATGTCCAGAATGTCGCAGCCATAGACTCCGCCAGCTCTGCCCGCTCTCCACTCGGCGCCATGAATGTCTCTGCCACGCCCTTCCCATGCCTCTCCCCTTCTGCACTGCTTCTGCTGAGCCTGAGCCGGGAGTCCTGACCGCCCTCGCGCACTGGCTGCAGTCGCTGTTCGCCATGCTGGCGCTTTCGATGGCTCCCAAGCCGCTGCACTACCCTTCCTCTGACTCTTCAGAGACTTCAGACCATGCTTCGTTGCCGCCGGACTCTCTAGGCTCATTCTCGTCCACCCCGCCTTCGTCCTTATCCTCCTCCTCCTCCTCGTCCTCCTCCTCTTCCTTAATACAAGAGTCACCGTCCTCTGCCAATATGTTTGCGCAGCCTGCTTCCCCAGCTGCCTCGCATCACGATGGAGCGCCCATAACTACGAAACGGCCAAAGCTGTCGTTGCAGACTTCGTCGCTTCCCATGACCTTTGGCAAGTCTACTACTGCGCTCTCGCTAGCCCTGTCGGCGAACTGCTCTCCCTCTCCTACCGTCCGGAATACATTTAACAACGCCTATGATGGCTTCCGGCGCACCGCTTCTTCCTCCCCCGTCGGGCTCACCGTTTCGTCTCCCAAAGGCCCATCTAGAGCGGGAAAACGGGGTGCCTCATACTTGTGCAATTATCAAACTACCAGCGAGGCGCCCTACCAACTCCCGTTAGGCCTACGAAGTATCCTACGCAATTCCCCGCTTCATACGTCCTCTTCCTCAATACGACGGCCGTCACTCTCTGTGCCAAGCGGTAATAATTCCAGCAATGGACACAGCGGACGAAAAGCGCTTTTCCCTGCCAAAAGACAGGTCCGATATCGCTTTCCACTGGACGAAGAAATTAAGACGGTCCGCTATGTGGCCAGACATTCGGATCTTTCAGAAGATGAATCGCCATCCGGACCCTCTGACGTCGACATGTCATCAGAAGAAGAATCAGATTCGTCCTTATCGCTATCGAAATCTAGTCCGTCAGACGACGACGAGCCATCATCAACTCTCACCAACAGAACCAAAAATATTAATAGCACCGCCCACGACACCCCCAAAAATAGCAACCAGCCCTCAAACTCAGAGCAAACGCTAAATCCTTCGCGCCAACGACCACGAGCCAAGAGAAAACACTCCGCCGCAAGCGAGCGACAAATCCGAGCCGTCGCGCTACGAGAAGACCATCTAGCCCCTTCTGGTGCATATGGGTGGGATAACACCCCCCAGACACCGCTCCTCCACAAACGACGGAAGCGTCCACGGGAGTGGCGGTGGACCCTAGGCCCTATCGAAAACGGCCTGGTGCAGCAACAGCAGCAACCGCATCCTATTAACAACGACGATAACCCCGCCACTCCCGCGGGAACACTACTTCCGACACCAGTACCCGTCCCAGCTGTGCGGGTTCCCGTGCTGAGCCCTCCATTACCAAAGCGGCGACAAGGCTCTCTGGCCGGGCCAAAAATAAACATGCGCCAAGACCTGGGACAGGGACAGGGACAGGGCCGGGATAAGGATAAGCATAAGATGGGAGATGTCTTGCATGAAGCATCTTCCATCCCGTTACCAGAAAGTCTCAGATCAAGCCCTGGGATAAGCCCGCACACCGCCTGATAAGGGGGCAAAATTGGCGGGCAAGCTGGCCAATTGAAATCTTTTGCATGATGCATATACTGCATGCCCTTTATTTTTCTTTTTTGGATGCGTTGCTGTATGGCAACTGCAGGATCATATAGATCACAATCTATCTTTGTCCCAAGAGGGAGGCGAGGGCAAGGAACAACGACGACATGAGCCGACGAAAGGAACAACGAATACGAATTATTATTATCTTCTTTTTTTTTTGTGACAAAAATAAGGACGCCAACGAGCGGGTTTGTCCATCTTACTTCTTCCTGGACCTACATATATACGGATACGGAGGGAGTGCAGTGCATGCATATACCGACCTACTTTGGTTGGTACACCAGGTACAAAGCGACCGGTCCAGTGGAGGGTCGCCAGCGATGCAGGGGCGATGGAAGTGCAACAAAGATAAAAAAAGAAAGAAAGGGATGGATGGATGGGCTCTGGCGCTCGAAGATTTGTTTCTCAACATCTTCCCCACATATCGGCTCGATTTTCCATCTTGACGTCAGGGTCAGAAAAAAAAAGAATATGTTGTCGTGTTGTGTTTCTAAATTTAGCCCCAACCTAGCGCCATGCAAAGAACGAGCTACCCCTGCCGAACAATTATTACTCCGGTCATTGTCATTTGCCATTGCACTCCCTATGGATGGATCTCCCGTGCTGCTGTTGGTCGGGTTTACACCTCTTCCATTTACATTTGAACTTCTTTTCTTTTTCTTCTTCTTCTTTGGTTACTTTTATTATATCTATAGACCTTTTATACCTTTTTTTATTACATCTTTTAAATATATATATCTTCTTCTTTCTCTTCTCGTTCTTCTTACCAATCAGTCATTACACCCACGCACTTGGTCTATTATTATTTCGGTCCATGATATGCTGTGTGAGTTGCGGGATTTTGTTTCCAAATGATTTATGATGAAAGCGGCAGAGTTCTGTCTCTGGGGGGCTTATGCTGGGGGAGCAAGGCTCCAGCTAGATTGATAGAGATTGATAACATTGGAACCAGGTATGTAATTGCATTGGCTATTTATCTATCCACTTAGCTGGTTATACTTATCCGAGTAGCTAGTGGGCTCTTTATTTATATCGCATGTTAACTATATTCTCACTTTTTATTTTTAGTAACTAACTGATCGATTATAATAGGTAAAAGCGGACCCCCTTTTCTTCTTTAACTGCAAATTATTTATTACATAGCTAAACATGAAGTAACTGATTACTTTTAGAATACCAGTCCCTCTCCGCTATGTAAATAGTAGGTAGTTGGTGGTTACATGGCTGGCGATATGGATGGCCCGGAAGATCTAGATTTTCCTGCTCCGAACTTGATAACCTCACGCCGCATCCATCCTTTGCTCCTCACCTCCTCCACAGACACAAAAGATAAAGAAGGAAATGCTGAATAAAACCCCCTCCTATCCCCAGCAAGTTTACATGACAAGGTAGGTTCCATTCCATCCCAGTTAACTAATCGGTAAGGAAAAGAACAGATAATGAGGTCACTTTCATCTCTACAAAGCTACCGCTCGAAATGGATTACTTTTTACTAGATTTCCACTCTAGTAGTAAAAGAAAACTGTATACTTTTCAATTCAGCATAGGCGCTATGTATGTATGTACGGGATACTAGTATTCTTTACATATGGCGTTTTCTTTTCAAACAGGGAGAAAGAACGAATGGGGATGCCTTCCTCCTTTTGACTTATGTGCCATTTAGGAAGGGACCTAAGGTTCCTTCCCTACAATGATGATGTTCTTGTTGCTGTTGCTCTTGCCGTTTTGGAGACAATGTCACTTTTCCCTCACTTTTCTCTCACTCTCCCTTCACTTCTTTTCTTCTTCTTCTCTAGTTAGACAGCAAGACTGCGGAAACAATACCACCACCACCACCACCACCACCACAACAACAACAACAGCAGCAACAGCAAAAGCAGCAGCAGCAACAGACGACAACGACACCGACGAAGACGACAACGACGACGATGACTTGGCTGGAGAAGGCGGCCCAAGTGGGCACATTTGTCCTGGCGGTTCTCGGCGTGCTGTCGTTCGTGGGGGGCGTGTGGGCGTGTCTCCTCGCCCGGGGGGCGAACTACGCCCATTTCCGGACGCAGGATGGGGGGGGGCATGGGCGGGGGATGGCGTTGTGGCTGGCCTTTAAGGCCGGCTTGGGGATAAAGTCGAAGGAGGGGGGAAATGGGGGGAATGGGGGGAATGGGGGGAATGATGGGGGGGATGGAGGGGATGGAGGGGTGGAGCTGGAGAGGGTGGAGGAGGAGAGGGAGCAGGAGGGGGAAGGGGAGGGAGAGGAGGGAGAGGAAGAGGGGGAGGAGGAGGGGGGGAGGGAGGGGGGTGAGGAGGTGTAGAAGGTGTAGGGGGTGGTAGGCGAGGCCAACCCACTGGCATTGGGGCCGCCAGTGACTCGGTTGGAGCCTAGGGGAGGGGAGGGAGAAGGGGGGGGGCGGGTCTGGGTTTGGGGGAGCCCAGGCTCTGCCACACCAGCGACGAGTCCGCACTTTTACGCAGTGCTGGTGACCAGTACCTATATTTCAAGTAAGTATAGGGAAGCTAAGATGGACTCACAAATTCACAGAAGCGCGGACTACATTCCTGTCAACATGACATCGCCCGCTTTCACCTCTATATTTTCAACCCTGAGCATTGAATGCTCCTACGACGATCACCGTTTATCCTATCAGATTCGGTATTCCAACCCCCATTTGGTATATCACCGATCGATCCTAGATGCAGAAGCTTTACAACATTACAGCCTTCAGCCCTGGCACTTCTTCGCCCACAATCTTTGATTGATGCGTTGAAATCAATCGACAGCCCTATCTATATTTTCAGCCCTGAGCATTGAATGCTCCCACGACGATCGCTGTTTATCCTATCGAATTCGGTATTCCAACCCCCATTTGGTATATCATGGATCGATCCCAGAAGCAAAAGCCTCACAACATTAAAATCTTCAGCCCTGGCGCGTCTTTGTCCTACAAACTTTGATTGATACGTTGAAATCAATCGATAGCCGATTGACGCCTACGGAACCGTATCCTCTCTGGAATACACCCCAGCCCGATCCTAAATGCAGAGAGTTCGGCAACATTAAAACGACGCGTTTTGATCGACAGGCATCAATGAATCACTAAACGGCCCCCACGAGACGAGTAACGTCTGCAAAATGAGCTATTGACAACGCCTCCCTTGCTGAATCGACTACAAATTCTCAATCTGCTCTCCGCTGTCTTCGGAATGCGCAGTTAGCTGCTCAGCAACTTGATTCGATTGCTTTCAATTATCTCCGAATGAAATACCACAATTATGCACGAGTTCGATACGTCGATATGCTCGCGCACTGAGCCTGTTAAAGTCGAATGAAGGCCCGGATTGACGGCGAGACGGTTAGGCTGGTGGAAAAAGCAATGAAAGATAACGCGTACCTCCCGTTTTGTATATAAAGAGCTTTCCTGTATATAGCCATAGGGTATGTATTTTTGAGTCCTTTAGACTTTCTCTCAACGTCATTGACATGCAAAGAAACTTTTGGCTTCCGAAAGTTGATGATATCTTTTTGGAATGCCTCGAACTTTCTCTTCCGCTGGTGCCGGACCACATATAATCACGACATCTCTCTTGATTCTGCCCTGGTTCTCTCTTCTTTTAACGTTCCCCAATCTACCTATCTCTCTTGACTCCCCCTTAACTCCTAATGCTCTCCAGTTTACCCCTCTTGACTCTTAGATCCCTCCAACTCCCTACAGGAAGCATCATGCATTTGATGCCGTGGTTCGAACGGTGCCGCAAACCCGGCGCCAATCAACCGGCTGTCTCATCGACAGTCGAAGCAACCCGGGGTCAAAATTCAACGCCTCATGCAGGATCCCTACACCGATTGCCCGAGGAGCTGCTGGTCATGATCTGTCAGCAATTGACGCCTGCCGAAGCCATCACACTGATGCTTAGCTGCGCGCGCTTCTGGAGAGGCAGGACAGGAACAGGGGTTTTTGGTAAGATATGGCAGGGAATTACGTCCCCAGCTGGCAATAAGCCTAGCAAAGTGATTGGCAATGTGGCAACGCGTTTCTATATCCTGAGGATGCTGGAGTTCGATGGCCTGCTTCAAAGGGGGTCTCAACGCTTGTACTGCTGCTGGGCATGCATGAAACCGCACAAACGACAAGCCTTCTCGCGTAAGGAATTGAAGAAGAAGGTTAACTTGAGGGCCGAGGACGGTTCGTATCCCGGAGAAGATACCAGCCGCTCATGCTTGCGGGCCAAGAGATACATCTGGATGGGTGTCTGTCGCGAAATGAGTCTAGCAGAGGTCAGACACGTTATTAGCCACCCGCACACTCAAAATCTCGTCAACGGCCGGATCTATGTTCGCGACAACCATGAAAATTCTTTCCAGGGCTGTTCATTTATTGACCCCAAAACCGGGCGGCTGGAGTATAGTTTCCACATCTGCCGGGCTCGCGATTTCCAAACGGTTGCAGGCTCCTTTTGGCACGCCCATGCCGCCAATATTCCGCTGTGCCCACACATTCGAACCGCAAGTTGGGGGTTTCGCAGACTCTGCGATTCTCCAATCGGAAACAAGATCACCTGCAAGCATTGCCAGACGACTGTGACGATCGACATGTCCCAATTCATTACCATACGTGTCTCTCGGTATCTTGGCTCGTTGCGTTCGCTGTCGGACCGGAGATGGATGGCGCAGTCATATCAGACAAAACATCGGCGGCTGGAGGGCCACTGTCGGAGCTTCTACGACTGGGTGCAATACACCAACAAGTGCGTTGCGGAGGGTGTTGGGTACGAGATGTTCCCAAAGTTCCGGTCGGCTCGGAAGATCCGTAAGCCATTCAAAGGTGTTTGTTCGGTTCGTTTACTTAGACATGGCGACACGAATATACCGTTGTCCTGAAATGGGTTTCGGGCAATCTATTTCGACGGCATAACTGGTTAAACTACGTCTGAGCTGCGGGACTGGCTCGATTCTATGATATGGAAATTATCTTTTTCTTTTCTCCTGCACACTCTCATTCTCCCTCTACATATACATTTATTAGATAGTCATCGTCAATTGTATTTTCGTGCAGTATTGTATGTATGTACCAGTTAATTGATAAAAGCACTATGTAATAAATAAATTCACTTCTTTGATTTACATCATACACGCACAGATGAGCTCAGTGTTTACTACTTACTCCCGCTACCCTGCCAAACATCCGCGCCCATCCGCTACTGGACCCTGCGGAAGAAGCGGAAAGCCAGTAAACCATTATTTCATCATCTGCGTATTTAGCTTAGTTAATTGTTTACGTACTCCTGAGCTAAAAAGTATTGGAGGGGTTATATGCATAATTTTTAACTGAGAGGTTATATTTGTGACTACAGTTCCAAGGTTGGATAGTATGTTTTCAGTATTCTGGATATTTACATACTCTGTAGTTATGTAATAGGAATATCATCATCATGATTCTTGTTATCAATTGGAAGGGCTTTCAGATTTCATTCTGGCTATGTTATTTACCGCTCGAGTGTTGGGAATAGTATGGAAAAAGAGGGGGAAAAAGTATCAGCATGAAGAGTGTGTAACCAAAGCGTAGCATATCGTAAATTGAAGGGATTTAAAAAGAAATAGCAAAACAGGATTTGCCCGAGATAGTTTGTATGTACATGTACAAGGTCGACTGAGCTTCAACTCAGCTGCAAATGATAACTGACCAACCCCTTAATTTTACCCCCTACCCCCTACCCCTTATCCAACCTCAGTCTCAATATCCGGCTCCCTCCCCGACAATCCACCCGTAAACTTATTCTTCACCTTCCTCATAACAAACGCCGCCTCGTCCTTCGCAAACGCCGCATTGCGCGCAGGCTTCCACTGCATAACCCCGCGCTGCTTCCGATGTTCCGTCCGTTTATTCGCCTTATTGCCGATCCGCCGCGCGCGTTCCTCAGTCGTCTCCGTCGAGCGCCGGTTATTGGTATCTGTGGTCGTCGTGATCGAGTCCGCGTCGTCCTCCTCGATCCGTTGCTCGGCGCCGTATGCGCTATCATAGCTGCTTCCGTGACCGATAGATTCGCGCTCGGGGTCAAAAGTACCGACGCCGGAATCCTTGCGTGGGTGGCTTGTGCCTTCGCCTGCATCGGCAGATTTTGCGCCATTATACTCATCGCTCCGTCTGTGCGGGTGGTGGCCGTGGATAGAGGCGGTGGAATGTCTAGCGTGGTTTTCTGCGCCTAGGTCAATCAAGTTGCGTCCTTTGTGGTCTGCGAGCGCGTGCGGATCGTCGCCGAATGCGCCGCTCCAGTCGACTCCGTCTTCGCTGATCCAGCGCTTCTGCTCCTCTGGGCTTGCGTGGCGGAGCATATCCCGTTCTTCGATCAGAGACTTGTTATGCAGTTCTTTAACTATATCGGGCAATTCGATCGAGACCGTTCGGTCCCGTATTCCTTCGGACATGCATGCTTCCCATGTCTCGAAGGTCTCGCGAGAGTTGTTGTCCTCGACGAAGCGGCCGTGGCTCTCATCGAACCCTGGGGAGAAACGGGCTGTGAATTGCAGGCGGCCGATTATGGTTAGGTCTTCTAAGCCGGGAGAGCGTTTCTGTTCCCAGTTGGATTCTGTAATGTAGTTTTGTGTTAGGCGGGATTGGTTTTTTGTGGTCCAGATGGGGATGTCGATGGGGGTTGCTTCGTTGTCGATGATCTTATCGAACCAGAGGACGGCGCAGGTTGGAGCATCGGCATTCTTGTGGAGTTCGAAGATTATCGCTGACCTGTGTCGATGCTTTACAGGAAGCCGAATTTGGTCTTTCAGTTCTTTGGAGCTAAGGTCAAAATACATCCCTTCGTCGCCCGCGAGCTTGGAGCATGCTCCCCGTGGAACAGTGGTGATACTGCCAGTTGTTCGCACTTTTATCTTGGTATGGTGATGATAGCCTAGGGCAATGATGCGATCAGACATAATCTCAAATGTTCCAACATCCCAGCCAAGTAGAGGCGGTGGTAGCCTTGTCTCGACGCTTCTGAACAAGAGCGATACACGCATCCGCCCGAACCCAATTCCACCATCCAATGGATACCACCGGGTTGCTTGAGAGCTAGTTTGGAGTATGTCAGATAGTTTAAGGGGGACCACTCCTAGTATGGGATCGTGTTCTCGGTATCTTTGGTCCCGGACAGTAATGGTGACGATGGCTGATCTCCAATCTCTCACAAATCGCTCTGTACCCGCATTGAATATGGGTTTGCTGGTCACGGCTTTCGCTCGAGTACGATAGATCTGCAGATGAGTTAGAAAAGACCCAGTGATCAATATAAAATTGAGAGGACAAGACATACCAATTGGTCATTCAGTAGAATGGTACAATAGCTTGTAGGAAGATGTTTGCCTTCTTCGTCCGTATTCTCCCCATAAGGTCTAGCGGGCTGATATTCTTGGTTGCCATTCCGACCATTCCCATAGCTTCCTTTAATATTTGCTAGCTCCAAGTTCACAATTTGATGTACAACAATACTGCAAATACCACTTGGCCAAAGTGGGTCGGGAGGCGTATGAGCCACGGCATGTGCTTCATCGGTATCAATATTCCCCTTTTCGTCTTGTAGGGCTGGGTGACCCTTCATCGTCGGAGGTAGGCTTGGATCCTGCCCGTCCGTTTGGAGTGCCGGCCGGAAATGTGGCTTTCCAAAGTATCCAACTTCCCAATGAAGTTCCCCTGGCATCTCGGAGCCAGCATCCATTCCTTGGAGTTTAGACGTCAGCTGGTACATCTTACCGGGATGTTGAAGCATTTTCCGCATGGAAAGTTCAATCTTTCCAACTATGTCATCCGCAGTATTGCGATCGGAATCCCACAACTCCACGCTCAGCTGTTCATCAGCTTTAATGAGCTCTGGTGTCACCAGCAACGCAGCCGACTCCTCCCATACGGGATTGAGATCATCGGTGATAACTCTTGTACAGTACATTGGTTTCCCATACTTCGAAAAGGAAAGATTGATATAGGGGTCGCTGCCTCCACCTTCACTGCCTCGTGCGTCCTGCTTGCTGAGTCCTACAGCTCGATGTATCCGAATCCACATGATGCCTAGTGCTAGGGTATCCTTTTGAACGGTGTCTCCCTGTAGAAGCATGCGTAGGTCGATGTTCATCGACTTTGGCGCCACATACATGCTGGCGACAGTCGAGATTGCGTAGTTGACGAAGTTGGAGATCAATGGCAAGTTGAGAATATTGACGCCTCTTTTAACCATTGGAACGCAACCGGCCCGGACATGGGGAATTCCCATCAAGCTGAAAGTCAATGATTTTGCAAAAGGCGGGTCAGGGGTCAATTGCAGTCGCAGTCTGACGGTGCCAATAAGTTCAATCAACTCAGTGAAAACTGGTAATGGAACACCAAAAAGCCCCTTAACACCTAAATAGAAGACCAAAAGCATGTGCATATTGCCGGCTTTTGAGGATGAAGTTGTACCGGATGGCTTCGCATGATACGCAAAGGAACACTCAAGGTTGTAGTGGGAGCCTCCTTCTTCATCTGCCGCGGCCTCTTGAGCAGATTTCGTTTCCTTGCTATGCTCGTAAGCCGCTTTTTTGAGGTCCTCAACCTGACTGTCTGGCAGCGCCCGCAAGCTAAGAATTCGCAACGGGTTCGAGCCTTGGTCTATTTCAGCTACACGGACATTTTCGATAATCCCTGGCACGGAAGCCTGCATGACGTCTTCCATCGTATCTGCAACTCCTGCGAACATGTCAGGATTGAGAAGGCTCCAAGCAATCGACAGGAACGTGTTCATCCATTCGACTGATTCAGGAAGTAGGTTGACGGTAGCCTATGATAGGGTTAGTGAACGATATTGACAGTTGATCGAAAGAGCGTACCGTCTCTCCGCGACGTTGTTCACTGCTCCATTCATGATCCCTTCCCCTGCGGATCAGGTCTTGCATCCAAAGCCAGACGCCTGAAGTTATACAGAAAGCTAGTGGAATTAGGCCTTTCAACGAGCCGCCGAGCAATTTACCCGGAATGATAATCCCGAAGAATATAAACAAAGAAACTGATATCCCCCGTTGTTCAAGCGCTTTGTACATCGGCTCGTAACTAACAGACGGCGTAGGATGGAACAGAATGTTTGTTTTCTCCCCATGGATCGGCACATCGGACGTAGCACCGGCTGCAATGGGGTCCGGCGGCGCAGTAATATCCTGCTTATGTCTATACTCCGACCATTCCTGCGACGGATCCGTTTTAACTGGCTATGGCAATGTGTAAATATAGGGTAAAGAGCAGGTGGGGTGCTGGGGCATACCGTCGGTTTACCAAGGTTTGCGTTGGGGACAGAAAGCTTTAGAGAACAATTAGCGAACACTCAAGAACTAGGAGGCGGGAATTTTACCTGAGGATCTTTAGCAGCTGCAATGAATTCTCCGTCGACATCATCAATCTCAACTTCTCTACCAGTCGTCGGGTCCGTTACCCTGCGACCCCTTTTTCTCGGCTCTAAAGGAGACTCATGGGGTGTCGCTTCCGTGTCCTCTTGCCGATCTTGTTTTCGTAGCTTTTGCTTTCTTAGGTCTTCCTCCTTGAGTCTGTTGGCTTCGTCAATCTGCCTATCTCTTTCCTGCTTGTTTTCGTCTAAGTTGTGTAGGAACTTCTGAATAGTTGGGACCGGATTGGTGGCACTCCAGTGCCCTCCGGGGTATCGTTGGGTATCGGTAGACATGCTGAATGGAAAAGCCAAATGAAAAGAAAAGCGCAATGTATATATGAATTGCTAGTAGGAACAGCGGGTATGATGAAGAGCTATCCTAGGCCATCGTCTAGATGTCCATGCTGGCGCTGTGAAAAATTATCAAAAGGAAACAATGAGTCTGAACGGGGGATATTTAAATCACGGTATTCATCCCATAAACAAGTTCGTAGAAAAGAACGCGATGCTAGATTGAATTTGATGCCATGGAAGCTTCTGCGCAGCGTAGACGTCATAGGTGGCGATCACGACTTGGTAGCCATTCAATCCTGCTCAGGTTAGTTTAGATACTAAGAGTTGCAAAGCTTCCCAATATCGAGGAGTACATTCAGAATCCATAATTATTAAACTCCCCGGCCATTCATGCTGTTTTGCACTTCTAGAGAGCCACAACCTGCTTCATAGTCATACGGCGAGTGACGTTATATCGGTTTCCAACTTTTGCTGTAGGGTATGACAGGTCACGTGACACTGAACTCCCCGAATTCATGGATAGATTCCAGCACAAGACCGACCTGGTATGGGGCTTTATTTCACGTTTCTTCTTGGTGATTTCGTTGGCGAACCATATCTGACCATAGTCTTCGCAGTACGATGCTGTTGGGTTGAAGATATTGCGCAAGATGGTTGAAATCCATTTTCATCAATGTCTGGCATTGCCCCAGGTAGTTGCGGGTCCAAGTCAACCTGGATCAAAGAATTAAGTGGCATTGATGTCTCCAAGAAGGAGAGGTTTCCTAACAATGGCTTCCTCCAACAATAGAGCTGTATGTAGCTCAATATTTCAGGGCACGCGGTTCCTGGCGGTATTCAAAACAGAGCGTTGAATTTCGTAGTCCCCAAGATATAAAGATAGGGGCTTTCCACGGCTCGTAATGAAGGGGGTGTCAAGGGAATTCCGTATCCTGCAAGGCTAAAATTAGTATCTTCAATTCTGGTGCAATTTGTCTTCAGAGATACGTCGACAAGGTTATTGCAGTTGATGAATGTTGTGAAGTCGAAGAGTTGTTTGTTGGTTTCCGTTTTGGGTCCACCACTTGCAAGAGATAGGGTCACGTGGAAATAAGCTAGCGCCATCACGTGACATGGCTTCTTGAACGAACCGTCATCAAGCAGCTGTCCTCCAAATTTATATCTGGAGTTTAGACACAACATACCCTCTGTCTCGACCTATTCCGGAATATATCAGCATGTCCGAAGCAGAAGAATCACCAGCCCAGCGAGCGGCTCGCGTCCGACGTGAACGCCGTGAGGCCAAAATCAAAGCAGGCGGATCCGCAAGACTGGACAAGATTACCAGCTTGAGCGGCCGAACACCTTCGAGCGGTAAGTTACCAATATGCTGCTTGAGATACCTGCCTATCACAGCTTCTTTTTGAGTGGATTTAGCTAAATCAATGGGCACAATTTTAGTGAGAGATGAATCCCCAGTTTCCCTCTCCGACTCTACTCCAACCCCCGAACCACGCACACAACCACCACCACGAACTTCCGTCTCCCCGCTGCCCCCATCGCCTGATGTCGATGACCAGACACCGGAAAACATAAAAGCACAAGAGGAATATCTACGCGCTCTGCTACGCTCACAAAAGCCCTTGGACCAATCCTCCATGGAACAGAACCCAGCCGCTTTGCTCAGCAGTTTGCTAGGAGGGAACCCTCCACCCGGCATGGCACCGCCAGGGGATGCGTTCCCTGGCGGGGATAGTCCGGGGTTCAATCCTGCCGATATTGCCTCAGCCTTTGGCGTTCCCTCGTTCCTAGCCAATTTTTTCCTGGGTGGGAACTCACAACCAACCTCGCCCTCAGAGCTACGGATGGCCTGGATCTGGAAGATTGTGCATGTGTTTTTCGGACTGGCGATAGGGGTATATTTGCTCAGCTTATTCAATTCGTCGGTTTCGACATACGGAAGCAATCCCCCACCTCCAGCAACCGCGCAGAATCCATTCATCCTTTTTTTGACTGGCGAGGCTGTCTTGAGCGGGACTCGGATTATGACGCGGGCGAGAGATGGTCAGCTTAAGAACGTGCGGACGTGGATCCAACTGCTGGGAGACGTCGTCAAAGATGGGAGAATTGCGGTTTTTGTTCTTGGTGCGGGAATGTTCTTGCTTGGTGAGACTGAGTCTGGGTCTGTGTCCAAGTCATGATGAATGTTAATGTGAACACGCCGTATTTTTAATAATGACAGCTTTTATGTTTTCAACCGCCAAATTAGCGGGGATATATGGATATCTTAGAGCTTCTCCAGGGATTCTCCCATTCCCTATTCTGGACCAGGGATTAGGATTGATTTTATCCAACCCAACGATCCGGTAGCAAGCGTGACGATGCTCTTATCAGCCCCATAGACGGAAGAAAAACTTCGGAGATCCATCGGCCCGTACAATAGACCACAACCTATAAACAATCCTGTGTCGTCACTGTATTCTGCATGAAGTACTGTCGCCCACTCGGCGCACGTCATCTGCGTGCTCTCGCTGCCGCAGCTGGGAATTCCCCAGTGCGTTCATATCTGACGACTTCGCCCCCCAGTGGCCAATCACAGTGGATCAGGAATCATTGCTTGCCCCCTCCCCTCAAAACTGCTTTCGAGAGAAGAATCCCCCGACCCTTTCAACCAATCATCAAGATGGCTGTTACCCCACAAGCAACAGAGGGGATATTTGACTAAATGCGACCTTCCGGGCATGCGGAGAAACCCTCGCGTTAACAGCCACGGTAGCGGGAACGTATGTATACACTTTTCATTGTGGCTAATAGGCGCGGAAAGAATAGCTGCCTTGTCGGCCAACCACAATGAATAGACGGTGTTATGCCCCGGCCCAACGGAAACGAACGAGTTGAGTTTCAATCCTCTGGATCCGCCCTTCCCCCTTACCAAACTTGACCTTGGAAATGGTGCCCTTCCCCATGGCTGGGTTTGACTTCTTCCATCCTTATCTTTCCCGGTTAAAGTTTTGGATTCGACTTTCCAACCAAGCGCTACCAGGTAAGCTGAAAAAGTTAAAATATCAGCACTGTCTGGCATAACACTTTTCCCCAAGTGGAGGGCAGCTCTTCTACCTATCCCCTCGCCCATATTTTTTGCCAAAATTTACATGGCATTGAAATAAACTATTATATTTGTTCAAAGAGGCCTCCCAAGACTGAAGATACAGTGGATTACAGCTTTTTAACCTATATAAGCAGCTATTACTATTTCGCGTCTACTTCCGGAGTACCCTCGCTGCGAGGCGACTCCCTGGGGAATAACGCATTGCGTTGACAACTTGTTTACTGCCTTACCAGTCATGACAGCACTTGAAGAAGGGGGATCGTAGAAAAATGAAAAAACTCTGATGAAGTAGTAATATTTCAGAAGACTTTTGGTTTATATAGATATCCATTAGAATGACACCATGCCCAAAAGGGCCAAGCAGTGAAATCAGGGCTGTCAAGAGCCCGTGGCCGTTTGTAGCCCTGTTCCGAACCGAACCCACGCGAGGCGATTGTGCTGGTTTGACTTTTACGCATAATGTTAAGCGGATCAATCATACGATGATGCTGCATTAAGCTATTATAATTGTAGTTAGTAATATTCAACATCCTCTAATAACATAACTACGCATGTGTACAGGATAGGATGCCTTTCCCCTGTCTTCAGAAACGCCGAAATACTTAGTCCTTCTTACTGGCCCCTCATCAACGCCCCTCATCAACGCCCCTTAAAACTGCCGTTAGAGGTTCTCGGGGCGGCAATCGATATTGACACAGGCACGAGAACCTTTCTGGAGTGGGAGATCACGAAGAAGGTGACATATCTCCTGTGCTGACCAATCTCGTTCGACAATAAAACGATTCATGAGCTTTATAACGGTTGAAAGGAGTGGCCGTCGCTGATTTGCGGTTCGCAAAACTCGCCTAGCAAAAACCAACAGCCGTGAGAGGCAGAAATATTAATCCTTTCCATACTCGTACACGTACATGCAATAGCGGTTCTGGTCAACTCAGCCTTTCCCCCTGGAATGCTGTGCGGTTCATAACTGTCGTCGCTTTGGGGGAGGATTGTCTTCTGTATCACTCTCCCGTTTTTCTGGGACCAAGACGCATTTCCATCCACCATTGATCAGCGAGTCGACAGGGTCCCCAAGGCAGTAGTAGCTTGCCTCAGGGGAATGCTTCATCATCGCCAAATCCGCCCAGTGCACAATGCCACAAATTTCCCCGTCTTCTAAGCACTTTGATTGTTGTTTGGCTCGCTTCAGTCGTACGATGGCCGATCCACAAATCCCAGAGCGTAACTCCGGGGAGCTTAGAGCCCTAGGGTCATTGGTGGCATAAATTCCTTGGTGTATCACAGCGTGTTTTCCTTCTGGAGGGTTCTGTCCTCGCTCCTTTACCAGAACCCGAACGCCTGCGGACATAAGATGTTGGCATCCGGTAACAAAGCTGTCAATGAGAAACTCATCCCCGATATCGACCTGCGAAGACGGCACAAGAACCTTGCCCGCTGTGTCAATATCGAGGAACCTATTATCGAAGGAAATACCATCGTAAAGTTTTGCCAGACCTATATCTGTAGAGCCGATCATCTCAGATAAGTAGCCAACTTTGGTGTCAGCCTGAAAAACGGTGAAAAACTCGGGATCCCCTAGCTTGTCTCGCTTTTCGTTCAACTCCTTATCCCAGCAATGGATAGAAGTCGTAAGTCTACGTTGATAGCCCTTTTCTACCAAAATACCAGCGCTGATAGCATCGTCTTGAGCTGAACATAACATAGCACCTGGATTAAAGCTCCCGGTTGTCGAAACATAGTCGGAATCGTCCACAACAAGCTCTTTGAGAGCTTTTGGCTTGGGAGACTTGAGACGCGTAAACTCAGTATTTGCCAGGGCTCCGTTTGAATAGCTCAATGTATGCGGGATATTTTGGAACCCGAATGGGAGCGACTCTATCTTCTCACCCCAGGTGTCATCGTCCACCTCATCGAACTCCACAGTAATAGTATGAAATATCAAAGAAATGGCGACTGCATCCGGGAAATACTTCAGTAGCGAGAAGAGGCTTTCTGGTTTCGGCATCTTAAACAGTGCGAATTCATTTGCAAGATTTTCTTCGACTTCGACGTCGGAATCAATGACACCTCCTGAGGGTGCAGGGGTGAGGGGAGGGACAGGTTCGTTCATGCTCAGCCAGATTGCGATGCAACCAGATATTGTGAAAGGACGGTCCGTAGGGTCGGGTTTCTCGGGACAGCGGAGAACTAAGAAGGGCGGCATGACCCACATATCCTCCACCCCATAGTGCTTATGAAGATATCTAGAAAGGGGGTCATGCCACTGGCTGCCAACTGACAGAAACGGGTCATCTAGATCGAGGAGCGAGAACTCGTTGAACTCAAGCGACGAGAAATCACTGTGATAGACGGAAGTGATCCCAAACTCTTCACCCGCTGTTTTTGTGAAATCCTTCTGGGGTTTTTGCAGGGTGAATGAGGGTTGCTTTTGCCTGCTGCGTTTCACTATGTGGACGGTCGAGGCGGCCATGGTTGCGTCAGAGCTTGTCTTGGGACGAAGCAGTGTGTAGCAGTGAAGGAGGATGAAAGGGTTAGTGCTTGCGGCGCAAGAAACGGCAGATGCCGTCTCTTTAAATGCTGTGGGATTTGGTGGAATCACGAAAAAATATAACCAGCCCATTATGACGTCTTAATCTGAACTAAACTCCCGAGCAACTATATGAGATTAGGTTTCGATCCGCAGGAACTCCCCGGGCCGTCGTTAAATCACGTGCGCAAGGAAAGGGGTCCAGATCCAGGAGTTGGCCTAAGAAGTGTTGATGACATCCAAAGGCCGGTAGACAACGTGTGAGGACTCCAGGATTCGGCTAATAAAGCTTGACTAGCAAGCAGCAAGTAACTAGCCGAGTAAGTAACCGTGGCCTTTGAAGAACTTGACTTTGTGGCTATCGGTTTTCTCAACGTCTCAAGACATCCATTTCAACTATATCCTTAAGGTGTTAGACATGCATAACAGAACAATAATTCCTCACCAAGTAGTATTTCTCATACTCTCCCAAAACAGTCCTCATGTATCAACGCCACGACGCGCAGAATATGGCGCGACTGAAAAAGGATTGGCCCTTAGAGACCAGAGGCTCTACAGTGCTATTTGACAATATACCAGGCATAGTAGACAAGTTGGTCCAGCCGCGGCGTTGCAAGCCGTTTCTCGCGGCGCTAAGTGAGGCCATTATAAAATCTGGCGGAGTCGTGGCGAGAGAGGGACTACCTTTCCGCCGGGCCTATCTGGACGGTGTGCGGTATAAAGTGGCACCATAGGCTGTGGGAGAGGCTGTGAAATTTGTGGCTTCTGTGCTTTTGGAAAATAATGGGGGTGCAGATGCAGACGGAAACCCAACATCCTCTATGATCAGAGTCATGTACATGTACATTTCTTGCTCTATTGGGTATTGTCTACCTCTCAGTCCGTAAAAAATCGACAACGACTGTAAAGCACATATCAATTAGCACCCTCCGTTCTTTATCTCTCAGGGGCGATCACTTACTCTGCCTAAACTGCTGCGGCAATTCCTGGACCACCCAATGTCCACATGCAACGTTTTTAATCTGGTGGTGCGGGAAAAAAGAAGAAATGACCGGGAAAGCAGAATGGGGAATATAGAAGCTATCTTGCGCTCGAATAAATAGCACAGGGGCGTGAAATGCCCTTTTTGGTTCGTCTTCAATGGAATACGGAAAATCGCCTATAGGGTCGATTGCAGTGCGCAGGATGTCGAGCGGCAGACGCAGTTTCAAATGTGGGAGCTTCTTATCTCTGACGAAGTTGCTTAGGAGCCAGAGACGGATGGTGGGAGAGTCCTCATACTCCGCGAGGATCTTATCGCCCTCGAGATGAGTTCTAATCTTCGATCGTTCTACAGCAGCCAGAGCCGTGAGATATTTCTTGAACTCGTCTGGTACAGGCAGGCGTATGGGGCAATTGTCCACGGCGACGACGCTGGAGACGAGTTCTGGAGAATGAAGTGCGAGAGCCAGAGCAGTTTTTGCACCCCTGAATTATACCACTTAGCAAGAGAAGTGTGATAGAGTTGTCCTTGGGGGCGCAGCTTACATGGAGTGGCCGATCACGCTTGCGGTTTTGAACCCATGGCTCTTAATAAAGGCTTCTACGTCCAATGCCATCTCCATGTAGCCATGTTTAGGGTGATGTCCGGAGTCTCCGTGGTTACGAAGATCCTATCAACCCATCAGTAAGGGATCCTCAGTGGCCATGCAGCCAGATCTAGCATGAGTGAGAGGCCAAAATGGCCTTCTCCTGACTTTGACTGACCAGAGCAAACACTTGCCGTGATAAATCTTTGGCCAAAAGGCTTCACACAGGAGGAATGTGTTAGCATACCATCCTTACTCAACGTCCATGCACAAGAAAGGGATGTGTATCACTTACCTGCTCACAGTTCTGTTCTCCCGCTTCGAGCCGAGAAACCCATGCAGAAAGATAATCGGATCAGCCTTTTTACTGGCACTCTTGATGCCATGGACTTCATACGCTAGTGGCACTCTTGCATTTATAGATCCAGGAGATAAGTGCACGCGGCCGAGGTGCTTTGTGAAATGTTTAGACGCCATTGCGTTCAATGCCATGGAGGCTTGAGGTCGAGCGAATGTTAGGAGTCATCTGGATTAAAATCGTGTCTTTGGGCGCCAAGCCGGCCGACAAACACCCACAAAATCACCCTCTGCGCTGGGTCTTTGAGAAGGAAGAACTATTTGATTCGTAATAGAAAATATGTCTTCTGTAATGGTGTCCTAATCATGAAAAATACTAGAAAGGAGCCAGATCATCAGAGCCTTCGTGGATCCTATCCAAGTCGACACTTCTGCCCAATATTGATTTACAACCTCTTTGATAGTATCTATGCCGAAATCTTGCCCAGCTCCTTGGTCTCCAGTTCTCCTTTGTTGATTGCATCCATTCCATCCCGCCCATTTTTGATATTTGCACATTTCCAAGTCCATGGAGCAGCGTCTAGTCCACTAAGTTAAACAAAGACGAAGCAGGAGTCCTATCAATCGGGATGTCCTACATACTACTGCGAAATAGGAGATCTTATCCATGCAGGCTCTTGTCAAATGGTAAAGGTGCTTTTGGGACGGAACGGATAGTACTACCTGGCTGATTTTCAAGTTAAATACATACGGAGTACATTGGTCGGCAAAAGTCTGGGTTGTCATCGACTGATGTTATGTCTAGCTGTATCTCTGGAGATGCGCAAACCTCTGCTTCCTTGATAGTTAACTACTATCCACCTTGCGGTCAACGGAGCGTAAGTTGTTACACTGGCGTTTTTTAGATGGGTTCAATCATGAATAGCATTGCTCAAGTCGGTCCCAGGTTTTATCAGGGACAATGAAAACATACCTTGGTACATTGTATGTACATACAATGCACATTGTCAAGGTCAAGGAATTTGTATTGGCAACTACAGAGTACATGGCTATCAACAATGCCACAATTGGTCAAGCAAGGGAAGCATGGATCCAGCGGGCACTTCTGGTCCAGTGTAAAAGAAAGTCAAGCAGCAACCTCCCCATGACCAGATCTAATTCACATCCCTGACCTCGTCTTCCGATAAATACTGCTCTGGAGAAATTGGTCTCAATGCGGATCTGTATTTAGTTCAGGGGCAGGGGGAAAGCACCAAGAAAGCGTAAGAAGCCTATGAGCGGCAATAACCTTGGAAGTTCTCCAAAATAGCAACATCCATCCATCCGGCCATACATAGCCGCGGCCTCACATCCCAGCTGCTCTCCAACAGCCCTCCTTACCTCCTTACAAGCGCCGTGTTTGGAACCTCTTTCATATGTTGGTTACAGTTCCCCGATCCTCTCCGCTGTCGGGTCTAAACACAAAGATGAGGCCTGATCTCCCTAGCTTAATGCAACACTGTGCAGAGGGGCCTCGATGTTCTAGGCCAGACAGTCCCAGAACAAAAATTGATCTGGTTACAAGAGGTATTTCGTTAAACGCTGGGAATAAGGGGGATGTATGCACATATCAGATGTAGTTACATACCCCGCGATACCAAGATAGGGCACCATTTAATACGGGTTTGGGTGGACGCATTCGCTTCGCAGTGGAACGTAATGATCCCTCAACTAACTACTGTAAAGAGTAGCCAGAGATCTTCCACATGCGGCTGTTCTGTTATGCATAAGTCTCAATGCACAGTGCTCAGCGGCTATACTTCCATCTGCATATGCATCTCCTTGGGGGCATCACAGCGATGTCATAGGAGGTGTACGTATCGCAGGCCCGGCAAATTAATAAAGCCCAAGACGCTTTCGCTCCTCCTCCCCCACCACTAATGCGGAGAGAGGAATTTGGTCAATGGTGGCTGGCAGGGGAAAGGCACCAGAACATTCTGATGATATTAGCCGTGCGGGCTCCAACACCAATCAATCTAGCTTTTGTTGCGTCGCAGCCAGCGAGAGTTCCAAGACCTTGGCTGCCCTTTGGTTCTTTGACTCTTTTGGAATGCCCCGATCAGCCCCTCAATTCATGCATGGCAAAAGTCTTGGTCCGGGGGAAGATCAGCTGCCGATGCTTTCTTCCCTGGTGCACTAACTAGCTGGCCTTTATTATTAGCCTTTCCGGGAATCTGCAAGTATGTTATTCGAGGAGGGGTGGTTGCTTCATTTTCTTGATTTTTCTGGTTTTTGCTCGGCAAAGAGGAGAGTTAACAATGAAAGACTGTTACTCGAGATGCGTAATCCACATCAACCAGGCGATCTATGAGAGGACAAGAGCCAACAGGCCAACAGCATCCCGAGCACCTCATCAGCCCCGCCAAGATCATCACGCCATGGATGATGCATATCGGGCTCAACCTGGGGATATCGCACGTATGGAGAGGGGAGCATTACCGAAAGTTACGACACACACCCCCGCCATATCTGGTACCGAAAACACCTCCGCATGTCCGCTGGCAGCCCAGGTACCTCCAGTGACCGGCGAAAGGGCTCGAATCTCGACGGGGCAAAGGAAACTATGGAACGGGAATCTCAACCGTTTTTGAACCACAGTACTGGCTGTATTTTATTACGCGGTCCCGCTGGGAGGAAGGGAGGGGTTTGCGGCCGCGGCCACCAGGGGCAGGACTGACCGCGAAATGGGTTTGGATAGCTTGCCTTGGCCTATACCGTAGTACTCGATAGTAGCAGCAGAAGCAGCGGTAGTATATAAAAATAAAATAATGAGAACTCGGGGCAACGGAACGCTGGCCATCAGAGGCTGCCCCGCTGCGCAGACACTGCTCATCTATTTAACCCTTGATCCCTGTCCGTGTATGCTGTCTGTATGCTGTCTGTCCTGACTTTCCGTAACGCGCATTACAGGATGCGCAGGATATCACAACCACTGGGGATTTTGTGAGGCCCAAGAAGGTTTTTTAATTTCTTGTTGGGCAGCCGGCAGAGGAGGTGCGGACGGTAATAATACCGGCAGTTTCTCGCTTTTCTGGCCCTGTACTGTCACACATCCGTAATGTTTGCGGAAAAGAGAGAAATACCGCAGATGGCGCTAGTACGGTACGGTACGCGCATACGGACGTACGGTACATACATACAGGACATGGCCAGGCGGCTTCCTGCTCGCCTTTAAACCCCCCGTCCACCCTCCCTTGAATTATCCCGTACAACCAATCTCTCTCCCCTCTCCCCTCTCACCTCTCCTCCTTCGCTCTACCATCTCCGCTCCGTCTCCTCCCTGCGCGACTCTGTGTACGGGCTCTTTTGTCTTTGACGTGCTTCGCTCTCTTACCCCGCCCCCACCTGTGTGGCTTTGAGTTGATAGCAGACAGCTTGTCTCTCACATCGCACTTTCGAGAGTAGTCTGCCCTCTTGATAGAGCCTCTTTGCCATGGCTGACGGTGCTGTTACGCCTCCTAAGGCGCCTGTGGTATGTGAATTCCAGCCATTGAGCTTAATTCTGCCGTCCCACCTGTGTTTTTTGCGATCCACAATGTCTAATATCCCATCGGTCAACAGGTTGTTGAGGCGCACGAGGTCGACACCTTCCACGTCCCCCAAGCTTTTGTCGACAAGCACCCGACCAGAACCCACCTGAAGGACCTTGACGAGTACAAGCAGCTCTACGAGGAATCGATCCGCGATCCAGAGACCTTTTGGGGACGGCTGGCCCGTGAGCTCATAACTTTCGAGAAGGATTTCACAACCACCAAGTACGGCACTTTTGAGGGCGGTGATCTTGGTTGGTTTCTTGGTGGCCGTTTGAACGCTTCGTACAACTGCGTTGATCGTCATGCTATCAAGGACCCGAATAAGGTGGCTATCATTTACGAGGCGGATGAGCCCTCGGAGGGCCGCACCATCACATACGGCGAGCTCCTGAGACAGGTTTCGAAACTCGCCTGGGTGCTCAAGGATTCTGGTGTCAAGAAGGGTGATACCGTGGCTATCTATCTGCCTATGATTCCCGAAGCGCTCGTTGCCTTCCTCGCCTGTATTCGTATTGGTGCCGTGCACTCTGTCGTTTTCGCTGGGTTTTCTTCGGATTCTCTGCGGGACCGTGTGTTGGATGCCAAGTCCAAGGTTGTCATTACCACTGACGAGGGTAAGCGTGGTGGAAAGATCATTGGCACGAAGAAGATTGTCGATGAGGCCCTGAAGCAGTGCCCTGATGTTCGTAACTGCATTGTTTTCAAGAGAACCGGTGCCGATGTGCCATGGACCAAGGGTAGGGATCTGTGGTGGCATGAGGAGGTCGAGAAGTATCCCAACTATATTGCCCCCGAGTCCATGGATTCGGAGGACCCCCTTTTCCTGCTCTACACTTCCGGTTCGACTGGAAAGCCAAAGGGCTTGATGCACACGACCGCCGGTTACTTGGTCGGTGCTGCTGCCACTGGCAAGTATGTATTTGACATCCACGACACCGATCGCTTCTTCTGCGGTGGTGACGTTGGCTGGATCACCGGACATACCTATGTTGTCTATGCTCCTCTGCTCCTCGGTTCTACGACCGTCGTTTTTGAGGGTACCCCAGCATATCCCAACTTCTCTCGTTATTGGGATGTGATTGAACAACACAAAATAACTCAGTTTTACGTTGCGCCAACCGCTCTGAGACTGCTGAAGCGTGCTGGAAACGAACATATTCACCACAAGATGGCGTCCCTCCGTATCCTCGGTTCCGTCGGTGAGCCAATTGCTGCGGAGGTATGGAAGTGGTACTGGGAGACCATTGGAAAGGAGGAGTGCCATGTTGTTGATGTAGGTTCCATTCTTGTTTCTTTAACCGTAATTTCGCTTGGCCATCATTTCTCCTAACATGTATATGCATAGACATACTGGCAAACCGAGACCGGATCGCACGTTATCACCCCTCTAGGTGGCATCACACCAACTAAGCCTGGCAGCGCGTCCCTCCCATTCTTCGGTATCGAGCCCGCCATCATCGACCCAGTATCGGGAGTGGAAATCGCGGGTAATGATGTTGAGGGTGTTCTGGCCATCAAACAACCGTGGCCCAGCATGGCCCGCACCGTCTGGGGTGCCCACAAGAGATACATGGATACCTATCTTAATGTCTATAAGGGATTTTATGTAAGTTGGACGAAACATGACCTGGCGTAATTTTTGCTGACCCTTTGTTCAGTTCACTGGTGACGGTGCTGGTCGCGACCATGATGGATACTACTGGATCCGCGGCCGTGTCGACGACGTCGTTAACGTTTCAGGCCATCGTCTGTCGACTGCTGAAATCGAGGCTGCACTCATTGAGCACTCCGCTGTTGCTGAGGCCGCAGTTGTTGGTATTGCTGACGAGCTTACTGGCCAGGCTGTCAATGCCTTTGTTGCCCTGAAGACCGTCAGTGACAACATCGAGCAACTGCGCAAGGACCTTATCTTGCAGGTTCGCAAGTCCATTGGTCCCTTCGCTGCGCCAAAGGCTGTCTTCATTGTCGAGGATCTCCCCAAGACTCGAAGCGGTAAGATCATGCGCCGGATCTTGAGAAAGATCCTCAGCGGCGAAGAGGATAGTCTGGGTGATATTTCAACCGTAAGTGCCCGATATTGCATGCGATTGGCGGGGAAGTTCTTTTCGTGGCAGGTAACTAATGTGATGACACAATAGCTCTCTGATCCCTCGGTCGTGGCGAAGATCATCGATACCTATCATGCTACGAAGAAGAAGTAAACGGTTCAAACGAACGAAATGCCTGAAATGCCAGAGAAAAAATGAAGCAGACCTTGGATTGGAGCGGCTCCAATGTTTGGAGTGTCATTGAAGAAAACCAGTTCCGAGTATTATATCCCTTTTATATAGCTAGTTTCAAGCAACTGGCTGCTGCGATGGCTTGAATTATTCATGTTGCTCATGTTTCTGAGACATTTTTAAACTTACCCCACCTTCTGTTATGATTTCAGATATGTATGGTTAGGTAGTTTTTCTAGTTCTGGCCTGAATATTAGCCTGTGGTTGTTCAATTAGTCAGTGTTCTTTGGTAGGCTGCCGCTGTATGTTGCATGCCTGGCGCTGCCTGAAGTTGTTACCTATGTACTAATGTAGGCACGAGCGTAGACAGTAGGCTGGGTGGATGTAGATTTTTGAAGGGAGGCTATGAGACGTGATCTCTTCCTGTTCGTCCCAGAAACCAGTTGATATCCATACAAATTCCAGCTTTGATCGCAGGCTGCCAGCCAAGACTCTAGGCTGGATGTTGCCTAGTGCCTGCCTGTCACATGACTGCCACTGAGGCCCGGCCCGCCAATCGACGAAAACGGCTAGCTAAGCGAGGCCCAGCGCTTCGCCTCAGCCTCCTCTCCTCGCCTTCTTGACTTCGCGTGTCGTTGATACTTTTCTTCCCCAACGACGAACCTCACCTCGCCTCACCGCACCCCCCCTGCGCCGTGGCCAAGTCGCGGAGAGCTCCTTTTTATACTTCGTTGTCTCCTCTTGTCGTTCTTCTTTCCCTTTTCCCTTTTTTCTCTTCTCTTCTCGAGCTTTCAGCCCTTTGTTATACCCAAACAGATTTGGCGTCTTCCGTCATCCTTGCTTCTTCAAGTCGCGATTATACTCGCATACCGGCTTAGGCCAATACCTACGACATTAATATCCATTCCGCACGTAATCGAGTTTCCCGTCCGTCGCCTATGGACCATCGTTGTTGACGTGGAGGACTGTTTCTGAACCACAGGGCAAGAGTAAACATATCTGGTCACCATGTCTGGCTTTGGCAGCGGTGGCACTTTTGGGGGCTTTGGCTCTGGCCAGCAGCAGCAAAGCTCGGGATTCGGCACTGGAACCGGATTCAACAACCCTTCAACTGGAACTGGTAGGTCGATCTCTTCCTCTTGTTTACACCGGCTTTCTCCTTTTCGCATCGCAATTGTTTTGGGACGCTTTTTTCTTCCTTGGGTAAATTGGCGCCATCTCTCCGGGTCTCGTTTCCTCTCCATATATTATTATATATCGTCTCGACCTTTGTAATGCAAAACGAGGAACCCGCCAGACGCCAATCGACCACCATGGAAACAAAGCAGCAAACAGCCCCGTCTGACGCGACTTCACCACTCGTCTAGGCTTCGGAGCGACATCGTCTCCTTTCGGCGGTTCAGGAAACACGGGCAGTGCCTTTGGAAGCACTTCTGGCGGTTTCGGTTCTGGAGGAGGTACGTCGATACCGTCTACTCGCCACTCGAAGTAGATTGATTTTCCTTTGAGCTTCGTTCCGCGAATAGCCAAAGCACTACGAACCTTCTTGGTCTTTCCTGTGTGTGCAAAGAATGGTCGTCGCGCTACTGGCATTTTGCGATGTCTCCGTTTACGTTCCGTTTATTGCTCTTCGTTGCGCTATCGTTCGTTTGGAATACAACCAACCAGCTTGCTCGAAACATCTCTTTGGATGCCTGGTGCGATCTCGACATGGAATCTTGTCATCTTGTCGAGGATGCCGGACCGCGCCTAGTGTTCCAAAGGAGATAGCCTTTTTTGTTCCTTTTATTATTGCGCGCCAATATCTGTGGAACAGTGTCTTTATTTCTGAGTTACTTGAGGAGAATTTCACCACTGACTTCATATCGTTTATCGATCAGGATTCGGTTCTAGCACGACACAGACAAACCCCATGTTCGGCGGTACACAAAACCGAGGAGGATTTGGCACCACTGGGACATCCACCACCGGGACCGGTCTTTTTGGCTCAACCACCACACCAACGACCTCATTCGGGGGCGGAACTGGCGGTTTTGGGAGCGGAGGTACTGGGTTCGGTAGCGCTGGCACTGGTACTACGGGTGGAACCCTTTTTGGCGGTGGCCAACAACCACAACAATCAGGAGGTTTTGGTGCCACCGGTCAAGGAACTTCCCTCTTTGGTGGAGGTACAACTGGAGGAACAGGCTTCGGAGCCTCCACCGGGTCTGCATTTGGGGGAGGAACCGGCACCGCTCTTGGTGGAGGCGTCCCACCGGCAGAGGGAACTGCCAATCCGCCATTTACCACATTTATAGAAAAGGATACCGCTTCTAGTACCACCAACCATTATCAAACCGTCTCTATGATGCAGCCGTATCAAAAGTACTCCTTTGAGGTAAGTTACCCGTCGATTTATCCGTCCAACATCTTCAGTCACTAACTTGACAATAGGAACTTCGAGTTGCAGATTATTCTCATGGACGAAGGTACGGCAATGCCAGCGGCCAGCCGGGTGCCTTTGGAAGCTCTGCTTTTGGAGGATTTGGACAGCAGCAACAAACCACCGGAGGCTTTGGCACTGCAGCAACGAGCGCTCCGTTTGGCGGTGCCACCAGTGCTCCCTCCGCATTCGGACAGACCGCGACAACGGGTGGATTCGGGTCTGGTGCTGCAGCCAACCCCTTGTTTGGAGGTTCCAAGCCAGCCACGTCTCTATTTGGCTCAACGCCAGCTACTACGCAACCTACAGGCGGGTTTGGTACTACGGGAACCACTGGCGGTTTCGGCTCGACCACTGGAACTGGCGGCTTTGGTAGCGGTGGCTCAAGTCTTTTCGGCGGCGGCGCTCAACAAAATAAGCCCGCGTTTGGAGGCACAGGAACTGCATTTGGTGGCGGCTTTGGACAACAAGCTGCAACGACCAGCTCCTCTCCGTTTGGCGGTACAACTGCCACATCCTCTCCATTTGGCGGCACCCAGCAGCAGCAGGGCACCGGGACCGGTTTCGGATTCGGACAAAACCAAACCCAAACTCCTAGCAAGCCAGTCTTCGGCGGCTTTGGAAGCACAACCACCCAACAACAGCAGCCCAGTTCGAATCTATTCGGTGGCGGAACTACGACTGGATCTACTTTGTTTGGTCAAAATCAACAACAACCACAACAGCAGTCCACACCCTCCCTATTTGGCAATGCCACAAATCAGCAGACCACCACGCCCTCTCTTTTCGGAGGCGGTGCTCAGCAGCAGCAGGAACAAAAGCCAAACCTTTTTGGGAGCCTAGGAACTGGACAAACCACCACTGGAACCGGCGGGTTCGGCGGATTCGGCAGCACCCAAAATACCCAACAGCAGGGAGGTACCAGCTTGTTTGGCGGCCAGCAGCAGCAACAGAAACCCGGTCTTTTCGGGTCAGCGACTCAACAAAGCCCTTTCGGTCAGGCTTCTGCTACCTCTGGAACCACCACTGGCGGCCTGTTTAACTTGGGCGGAACCAATCAAGCCCAGCAACAGCAGCAACCCGCCGGTGGCCTGGGAAGCAGCTTGCTGAACACCTCTCAGCAGCAGCAACAACAGCAGCAGCCCACTGGTCTCCAAGCTTCCCTGCTAGATGGAAATCCATATGGCAGCCAGTCCATCTTCTCCGGTTTACCACCACCAAATGCTCCATCTCCAGGCCCGCTTGCTACTCCACTGTCTGCTAGTATTCGTCAGAAACAACGCACACCCTTGCCTATGTATAAGATTTCCCCCAACGCTGCTAACCGCCTCATTACTCCTCCCACTCGTCAGGGGTATGGATTCTCCTACTCAACCTATGGTACACCGTCCAGCGTTTCCAGCACTCCCGGAGGTTTGAGCAGTAGCTTCCTTGGCGGAAGTCTCCGTAGTGGTAGCCTCGGGCGCAGTTTTGGAAAAAGCATGTCCACCAGCAACCTCCGAAAAAACTTGGACACTGATACTGATAGCATCCTATCTCCGGGAGCATTCTCTGCCGGAAATTCTCGATATTCGAGTGCAAGCCTCAAGCGCCTTACCATTGACCGCAGCCTTCGAACCGATCTGTTCACGCGCTCCACCCAATCTCCCGCTTTGACCAATGGTGATGACACTGGAAGCAAGCTGAAGAAGAAAGTTAGCTTTGATTCCCAGACTACCGGGGGAGACACTGGTGCTGATACGGATGGTACTATTGTCCGAGTTGAGACTGAGAGCCCCGAACCAACAGCGGAAGAACTTGGGTACCTACGTTCCTCTCGAAAGCAAAATGGGGAAGTAAACGGAATAAACGGCACTGCCATGAAAGATGTTAACGGCTTGAGTAGCTCGGTTTCATCTCCTGGTACCGTTGAGATGGAGCAGACGCGAGGAAACGAGCTTGCTGTTGTCCCAGAAGGTCGTGAACAGGATGAGGCCATGAAATCCCCCCCTGTCAAGGTCCCTGCCAGAGATCCCAGGCCAGGAGATTATTGGATGAAGCCAACCCGCGCCGAGATCAACAAGATGCCTCGCGAACAGCAAAAACATTTCGCTGGATTCCAAGTTGGACGCGTTGGCTGTGGCTCCGTGACTTTTGATGAACCAGTTGACCTTACAACCGTTGAGCTGGACAAACTGTTTGATAACATCGTCAAGATCTCCACTCGATCTATCACGGTCTATCCTGAAGACGTGACTAAGCCCCCCATGGGTAAGGGTTTGAATGTGCCATCTACCCTGCGGATTGAAAACTCATGGGCTCGTGGAAGAGATAAGAGAATTTCTCCCACTCCTATTACAAGTGGCATATATTTCGAGAAGCACCTTGAAAGGTTGAAGCGAGTTGGCAATACAGAATTCGTTGACTACGAGAAACTCACCGGAACGTGGGTGTTCAGAGTGCCTCATTTCACTACTTACGGCCTTGATTATGATGATGACGAAGATGAAGGTGAGAACTTTGATCAAAGCACTTTGAGTGCACCTCCTGACACTCCTACTCCAAAGGCTCAAACTCCAACCCAGTCGTCTTTCGCGAATTCAACCGTCTCGTTCGATGAGTCGTTTATGAGCGGCTCTACGACCGGGCTCGAGGATGATACGTTTGAGTTTAAAAAACGTAAACTTGTTCCAGGGGCGTTCTTCAATCAAGGTGGGAACGAGGAGACAGAACAGGACGCGGATGATATGGATACAGAGGAGGAGCAGGAGTCTTTTTTAGAGGAGCGCTCCACGGGTTCGGCGTCTGAGGACGGTAGCATTGAGCAGACGGAGAGTCAGGATGCTACGGAATCAGATGTTGGATTGGATGAGGACGACGAAATGGATGTAACAATGGCCGGCTCATTTCCCGTTCTTGACCGTACCGTGGAGCAGACGATGGTCGGCAACACCTTGAGACCTACTTTGCAGCACCCGGTTCAGCGACAAGGAACGCCTACCAAAGCGGCACACCTCAATCTGAGTGGAAATTGGGCTGAGCAGCTGCAGCGCACCATCAGTCCCAGAAAGCAGGATCGGCAAGCTCTCCGAGAAATCCAAGGAAACGTTTTTGCGGACAAAAACGATGACGATACCCCGACCAAACCGAGGAAGCCTGCTAAAGAGGTTGGCTTTGCGACGAGCATTGACCTTATGAATTCGCTATTTCCTCAAGCTGCCGGGAGCAAGAATGTGAAGAAACCAGGTTTCAAGGTTTGACTCCCTCTGCTTTTGATATTTGTTTGTTATATTTGCTTCTTATTTTATCATCGTATCTCGACTCGACTTGGCGACAAACTCTGTATTTAATTTTTGGACACGAATCTCTTATCCCCTTGTATCTAGGTAGTAAACCCAAATTGAAGAACTGATTTGCTGAATTGTCTGTCTCTTTTTATCTAGTGGCCGTACCCTAAACAGTCCAAATCCGTCGGCGGAAACCCCGAAGACATGCCAGAAAATGAAGTCTTATTCCATCACTCATTCAAGCCGAGATTCGGTTGTATGGATACTCTCATTTGTCCAAGAGTTCCTGGCTCAAATCTTCGATCAGAAGCGCCTTGGAATCAGGCTGGTGCCCTTACTTCTGAGGGGAGGATGATTGTACTGCATAGATATGACGAAATGCCCAACGTATGTCAAAAATGCATAATATTTTGAAAGCATACTCTTGCTAACTGACATCTTCTTTAGCAACCGCCTATTGTCCAAGCGCAAAGAAACGGGTCAAATATCCGCATTGTTGATAACATACCCTTTGCTCGACTGTCCAAGGTTGACTTTCCTGCCATGGCCGATTGCGTGACCGAATATTCCGATGCGGCGGATGTAGAGCGCCAGGTCTGGCAACTTTGCAATATTCTTTTCAACGATGATATCCAGGATGACATTTCTGCTGGCGTCCCTGAGGCATTGCGGGATCAGTATCGTCATCGGATCAAGAAAGACAGGCTCAGCCGACTCTGGGAGGTTATCATTCGCGACAAACATGCCAAGGAAATCGAGAGCATTGAGTCCCCCGAGGAACGCGCGATCGCCTATCTCTGTTCTCATCGCATTGATGATGCTTGCAAAACTCTTGTTGAGAGCAGGAATCTCCACTTGGCTACTCTCATCCCACAGATTGGCCGTGACCCATCAATCCAAAGCGACATGAAAGAGCAAATTGAGTCATGGCGGAAGCATAACGTCTATTCCGAAATGACGGAACCAATTCGTGCGCTCTACGAGCTTCTTGCTGGAAACTGCCTGCGGAGTGATGGCAAGCCTGGAGGCGCTCTTGAGGACCGAGCCTCTACTTTTTACCTGTCTGAGCGCTTCGAGCTTGACTGGGTCCAAGCTTTTGGTCTTCGCCTTTGGTACGGAATTGGTGAAGAAGATCCTCTCGAGGAGGCGGTTGAATTATTCTTCCGTGATATAACTCAGGGCAACGAGCCTGCATATCCCTTCTCTTTTGCAGTTCAAGATACGGCCAATCGTGATAGCCCTCTTGAGTCTCCCCTGTGGGTTGTACTTAAAGCCTTTACAACTGTTACGACCCATGTTGAGAACACTCAAATTCCCCCTGTGCGTCTTCCTGAAGACATTCTGCCAGACGCTACATCTGGGAACCCCTTGTACAGTCGATTCTCCTTCCAGCTATTCCATCATCTACAAACAATAATGGGCCACCTTGAACCCCTGGTCATCAACACGTCCCAAGCAGATCGGTTAACATGGGACTACGCCTGGGAACTCGCCGCCGGCCAACAATTCCCACCCGCCATCTTCATCCTCCTCCACCTCCTTAACGCCACCGACCGCGAACGAAGCATCAAAGAAACCCTCTCTCGTTTCGCCGCCTGGCTCCCTTCCCCCACCAATCCCGATGGCACCCCCAACAAAATGTGGACTTACCTCGTCACCGACCTCCAAATCCCCCCCGCCTGGATCTGGGTCGCCAAAGCACTCTACGCCCGCGACCAATCTGACCCCTCCAACGAAGTCCAATACCTCATCAACGCTAAGAACTGGAACGAAGCGCATGACACCTTCCGTCGCCTCATGGGACCCAAGACAGTCATTGAGCGCGACTACGCGACCCTGGAGACGCTGCTTTCGGGCTTTGGGGAGTCGCCTGATCGTAAAGTGCGCGGATGGGCGAGTGGGGGCGCGGTCTATGAGGACTTTTTGTACCTGGTTACCGCCAAGGGCGGGCGAAGGGAGGCGGGCAGGCTGAAGAGGCTTGTTGCGTCGCTGGCGATGCTGGCGCGGCGGATGGATGATAATAAGAGTTCGGCTTCCAAGACAACGGCAAGTTTGGAGGAGAGAGTGGCGTTTAGAGAGATTAGTCATGTTGTTGCTGGATGGTGCTCGAAAGATAGTAGGACTGTGAGTTTTTCTAATATTTCTTTTGTGAACTGGTGTATATGGAAGGAAGGGAAGAAGACAAAAGACTAACACAATTATATTTTTAGGCCATTGAACCATCGGCCATCCTCAACCTGCCGCTTACGCAGGATACGCGACTCATGCATACGGCTGAAATGAGCAGACGTTATTATAACATTATCATGGCAACGGCCCATTGATATGATATTGCCCGGGCCGGAAATGATGTTAATGAGAATCAAGAAAACTAGATGGGGGGATTAAAGAGCAAGAACCAAAAAAAAGGAAAGGAAAGGAAAGAGAACAAAGGCAACAATAATCCCTTTCCATCGAGACCCAACTTTTTCGGGGATATACAACGAAAAGCGGGCGTCTATTATTGCATGTTGTTGTCATCCTGGTTGCTGAGCATTTGGATTTATTATTGCTTTTGTTTTCTATTGACTCTGTTTGTTGTAACTTGGGGCAGCCGTGGTTTATTAGTGATGTTTGCATGTAGATTGCTTAGCCTTCATCTTCTCCTACAAGACTTTTTTTGTGCTTTTTCTATTCGAAGCGAACAGTTACGTTTTTTTTTCTTGTCGGATATGTATTGTGTAGTTTCAAGGTAGCCTTTTTAATTTTACCACTTTAAATAGTTTTTCATTTTTCTTAACTTTTTTTTCGTTTTACAGGGTAACTAACGGGGCGATTTTTCGGCTCTGTGTGTGTATCATCATGTGGAGGTTTTTGTGATCTCTATTATATTTTTCCTCTTGCGCTATGTTGCATGGGCGTGTGCGATTTAATCCAGGCAAGTTGGGTTTGTCTTAAAGTGGACCCCATCGGTTCCATTTCAGGCTTGAGCAGTATAACTAAGTATTTGGTAAACAAATGCCCATCAATCATTATAAATCCCTACCTAGGTAGATAATATCAAGACAGGGACTTAGAAGGTTGGGTGGGGGGGGATAGGTAGATCAATCATCTAAAGTTTTTTCTCCTCTGTTATTTTTGTACTCTACATGTAAGAAGAAAGAGGAAACACTACCTAGCAAGAGGGGGAAAAGAGAAAGCGGAAATTGCAATGACTAAATAAATAGAGACAAGGCACAAGAGACTAGGAATTAAAAAAAGGAAAGAAAGAGAGAGAGAAAAATGTACATGTATAAATGGGAACAGAAACCTCGAAGCAAAAAAGAATTGGAAAAAGTCAGCTCCCCTTTTTGCTTCTTGTTCTACCGAATATGTAACGGGTATGTGCTGGTATATTTGGAACAACATCTCCCATTATCTTAATTTTTCCTTGTTTCCTTTATTAAAAAAAACCGAACCGGGTAAGCCGTCCATTTATTGACCAGGAGAAATCAGCTTTCCCTCCGCACGAGCCGCTGGATCCCAACCCCCAGCAAACGGCGCCTTCCCACCATGCTCCTGCTCGAACTGGCGTATCCGCGCCTCCAATTCCGGTCTAAAGTGTCTAATAAGACCCTGGATTGGCCAAGCAAAGGCCTCACCCAGAGCGCAGATGGTATGGCCCTCAACCTGCTTCGTGAGCTCCTGGAGCATATCAATCTCGCGCTCACGGGCCTGGCCACGCTCGAAGCGCTGCATGATCTGCATGGTCCACTTGCTGCCCTCGCGGCAGGGGGTGCACTGGCCGCAGCTCTCGTGCTTGTAGAAGGAGGAGAGGCGGGAGATGGCGCGGACGATATCGGTGGATTTGTCCATGACGATGACGGCGGCAGTGCCGAGGCCGGACTGGCTGTCCTTGAGCGCGTCGAAGTCCATGATTTGGTCGTCGCAGACGTGTTTGGGGAGGACTGGAGTGGAGGACCCGCCGGGAATGACGGCGAGAAGGTTGTCCCAGCCGCCGCGAACACCGCCGCAGTGACGGTCGATCAGCTCACGGAGGGGAATGGACATCTCTTCCTCAACGGTGCATGGGTTGTTGACGTGGCCGGAGATACAGTAGAGCTTGGTTCCCTGGTTGCGCTCGCGGCCAAAGCCGGCGAACCATTTACCTCCGCGACGGCAGATGGTGGGGGCAACAGCGACAGTCTCAACGTTGGTAACGGTGCTAGGGCAGCCGAAAAGACCAACAGCAGCTGGGAAGGGGGGCTTCAGACGGGGCTTCCCGGCTTTGCCTTCGATGGATTCAATGAGGGAGGTCTCTTCGCCGCAAACGTATGCGCCCATTCCGCGGTGGATATAGACATCGAAATCGTAACCAGATCCACAGGCATTTTTGCCGATCAAACCGGCCTGGTATGCTTCGTTAATGGCCCGCTGGAGGACAGTAGCCTCGTGGTAGAATTCACCACGGATGTAGATGTAAGCAGCGGTAGCGTTCATAGCACGACCGGCGACGAGACAGCCCTCGACAAGCTTGTGGGGATCCTTGCGCATAATTTCACGATCTTTGCAGGTGCCGGGTTCACCCTCATCAGCGTTTACGACGAGGTATCTTGGCTTGTTGTCTTTATCCCAGTCCTTGAAGTTCATAAAGGACTGTAGTCAAATTGGAGTTAGGGAGCCATTGTATCAGCAAAGTGTATCAAAAACAGCCCATTGAAGCTGCAATATCTCCAACCAGATGCAGGGATTGAGGTTTTTCACCTACCCATTTCAATCCCGAAGGGAATCCAGCACCACCTCGACCTCTCAGTCCAGACGTCTTGATTTCCGAAATAATCTGTCACACACACACGAGAGATCACAATCATCAGCTTCCACGTCCCCAATCTGCCCATTCCAACAAAGCACAACATACCCAATCATGTCCCTTCAATATAATCTCCTTCGTCTTATACCAATCACCATACTTCATCGCGCTCTTCAAATCCGCACCATGATGCCCGTACAGATTCTGGAATATCCGATCCTGATCCTTCAAGCCGCCATGTGTTCTTGGGGGAGGGGTCGCGGCGGCATCTTGCACGGTAGCAAAGGCACGGGTCTGGCGCAGCTGCTGCTGTCTTCGTGGTTGTTGGTGGCGGGCGGCGTGGGAGGAGGCGGCGGTGGAAAGTGTGCGAGGCGCAAGGTGGGAGAGGGAGTGGGAGGACGGAGCCGCCGCTCGAGAGATCATGGCTGCGGTGTGCCTTGTGTGGGCCTTCCTTGTGGTCCAATTGGGCTGGTAGGCTGGTGGGAGAGGGATTGGAGGTTGGCAATACCAACGATGCGGGTTTGTTCGTCGTCTTGTCGTTGTTTTGTCCGTCGTTTGGAGGAATTGCTGGACGTTGGCGGATGCGGTTGTTTTGCGCGGTCGCTGATTGGCCGGTCACGGTCACGTGGTGGATGCTGAGTAAGCTGCCCTGTCTGGCATAATTTCAAGGGGAGATGGATGGGATACCAGCTTCATTAAGATAAAGGGTTCTGGCTACTGCAAAAAGAAACCTGATTAACAACAGCCTAGGGCAAAATACAACGCAAACAAAACCCGAAACCAGTGCCACAGCGTAACTCGGACAACAAATGAGGCAAGGGGAATAGGAAGAGGACGGGAAATATGCACACGATGGGGGCTATATACAGGTGGTACATATGCAAAACTTATATTGTTGTACAAAGCCAAGACAGCTGCCCTTGTCAATGCAATTGGGAGAACAGAGCGCGGCTTGTTTATCATTGTTTAAATGCGAGCGCGGACGGGGATAGTACAAAAAGCAAGAAGACCAGCCAGCAGGGAGAAATGAGAACGCCGCCAACATAAATATAAAGAGAATTAACATGGGGCATCAGACATGGGGGATAAAAAGCATTGAACGTGATATATCAAACGTAACAGGAATAAACCAAGGAGATAGGTTGGTTTTTTTTTTTATGGCTTCCTTCCCGGCACCAGAATCTCCACAAGCCCATCATCCTCTTCACCGTCGCTACTATCATGTCGATCTTCCGACTCGAACAAGAGGTCACCACCACCACCACTCCGTCTCCCGATCCCAGACGAGCTACCATAACGCGTCGAATCGAAGAAATGAGAGTACCCGATCGGTTCGCCAACCAGCGTTTCATCCTCGTCATCATCAGAATACGCAGAGACAATCTCGTTATTAGGACCGATTATATCACCCATATCATCGGGATCCTCATCGTCTACTTCTAGCGGGAGTCGGAATTTGCGCTGAACGGCTTCCGCCGATTCCTCGCCACCTTCGTCGGAGGAGTTGGAGGAATATTCAAGGGAGCCTTGGTGGAAGTCTGGGATGGATGGTGGAGGTGGCGACGGGCCTCTCCGTATAGGGATGTAGGGGGGAATAAAAATTCTTGATCCCGAACTAGTGCTTGCAGCTGCTTCGGTTTCATGTGCTGGAGAGCCAAAGGGGTCTGAGACGCTGCTAAGCCCAAAGGTTTCATTTGTTGATAAGCCACTGCCGCTGCCACTGGACGTGGCATTTTGCTTCTGATTGCCGTCGGCAGATTGTGATGCGGAAGCCGCTTCGGCAGCCTGCTGCTTCTGAAGCGCGAGACGTGCTGCGAGCTGACGTCGGGCCCGAGATGGTGGAATGTTCAAAGGCGCAGGAGGCGGGGGTAACAGGGGAATCGGCTGGTCTGAGTTTGATGGGTTTGCCTATAGTCAGAAATTTGCTATGTTAGCAGAATAGATGGTAGAGGGGGCCATGTTACAGTCTAGTTCCTTTCCTTTTCCCCACCAGAAAGCATAATCAGGATAGAGAGATCATAAAATGGGTGGACGAGAATTGAGTAGAAAATATACACGGTGGATGAGTGAAACGGAAAGGTACCGGTTGCGGGACCAGTCCTAGTCCTCGGAAAGGAGGATATACCAGAGAGGATATAATTTGTCGGTGGAAGAATTGAATGGAAAGTGGGGGAGGAAGAAGAGAGGATCGACGCAATCGACGACTATGTAGCTAGAAGAGGATCCGATCCAAAGAATTGTGATATGAAGGTCTAAGCACTGCAAGAGAATATTGCAGCCTTCGACGTCTTGATACATATTTGGGAGACAAAGGCGCCAGTAGTGCATGCGAGATAGAAGAAAAGAGAATCAAAAACGCTCGATATAAACGACCGTCAAGGACCCTTCACACGCCAAAGGTGTCTGGCCGTAATGTACAATAATAGCAACACACACATCCCGAAAACATGCCAACCCGAGAAGACTTTTATCGACTCGAAACGGCATGAGGTAGGATATCGCAGACTTGGGGGGAGGGGTTCGCCATCATCGATCGGTCATATCAACATCCTGAAAGGAAAGTTCACCCACATTATCTGAACCCGCACCGTCTGTGACAGTCGAGGCGCCCCTTCGTCCCTCATCATCCTCCGGGTCCTCCATTTCTTCGTCTTCGTCGTCGCTGGAGCTTCCAAATCCACTAAGCAATGATGGCCCGCCAGATCCGAAGAACGCGCCTCCCGAAGCACTGCCTTGGTTCATAAGGTCCAATGATTCGAACGTCGAGCCGGAGGCAGATCCGTTAAGGCCAGCGTTGGCTAACGCTGAAGAGCCGGTAAACCCTTGGGCAGCGCTGACAGCATTCAGCACAGCCTGTCGGTGACCCATCGACATATCAGGTCTAACACCACCAAGGATGGCGTTATCACGTTCCCTGGTCTCCGACAGGGTCCGCTCGACATAATCGATCCAGTCCGGATTAAGCACCTTTTCCATCACGTTTGCGGAAAGCAATTCGGGGGGATGGCGTTCACCGAATTTTACCACCTCTTCTGCAATCAGTGTAAGATGGCCCATATATCCCAGCCTCATATTTTTCGTTCGCTGTGCTTCGTCGCTTCGGCGTTGGCCTTCAACAATCTGCTCTGTTATAAGGCCGGACTCGAATAGATCAATAGCTAATGATCGGTTGAAGCCTCGATCCATTGGCCCGTTGAATACTTGCTGGACAACATCATATACCACATTATGAAGGAAGTTATTCCATGCAAAGCGGAAGAAGAAAGACTATTAAAAAGCGTCAGTATGCATACCGTAGCTAACGTGAATAAAAATCAAAACATACCAATATCGTGGGGATGACTTTATGCTCCACGAACATGATCTTTAAATAGTCGCCCACTACTGGTTGCCCGTTCGTATCTATTTGGATCTGTTGCTGTGAAATGTTTTCCCCATCATCGCCCATGGTAATCGATGGGGTAAGAGAAGTAGAGTTGACGCTTTCTCCAAAACCAGGAGCATTTCCGGCCTGCCCTTCGTTCTCTCCCGAGCTGGTTGCTTGGTCTTCCGTTGTCGGTTGGGCAGATTTCGACGCAAACAATGGCGCGGGGGTATCTTCTGGGTGAGGGGACAAAGCAATAGGAATAGTACTCGAAGCTAGCTGGTCGCTAGCTTGACCTTGCGACTCCTTATCAGAGCCTTGTATTATAGGTACACCAGCAGCCAGATTCTCAGGCCGAGGTGATTCCTGGGGCTGAATAGGACTTCCCTGCTCGGTATCAATCTTAAAACTCTCAACTTTTTGAGTGAGTGCTGACGCGGTTGGCGATATTGGATCCTCAGGGCGGTCCGGGGAAAGGGGAGGGACAACTTTTTCATCCAAAGAAGATTCTTGTCCAGGTGGCGTCAAAGGTTCGTCCACGAAGTCATCACTCATGCCAAGTTTTGGGGCGTGCGGCGGAATACTTGTGAACGACTCAAGGCCTGATTTAGTGCCGGCCTCCGCTTCAGTCTTCTCATCGAAATCGTCCTTGACATCATCTACGAGTACTCCAGATGACGCAACATCTTCGAAACCATCCTCTTCGGCGCCATGTGAGTTGTCCGACTGTTTGATGTCTTCCGGGGAGCCAGATCCAAGTGCAGAGGGAGATATACCGTTTGCGAATTCATTCGTAGTTTCAGCATAATCAAATCCTGAATCGTCTTCTCCGTGGGCAAAGGCGCCTTGTGCGCGTAGCCGTTCGCGTTCCGCATCACGTTTCTGGATATACTCATCGCTACCAATTTCGTTTAACAATCCCATGTTACTGCAGTGGAGGAGCTCAGCCATCAGTTCGCATGTCTTAAATCTATCAAATCCCAGTGGCTCAATGCTGGTTCCCCAAGCACTGTCGAGACGGGACCTTTCGACCACTTTATGCTGACCGCCTTCGTTCACCGTATGTTTCGAGCTGAGTATCAGGTTCATAAATCCGGGAACATTCTTGGCAAATAGCCGTAACAGATTACCAAGGTAGATAGGATCATGTATCGTTGGAGGGGAGCCTGGACCACCGACTGATTCTGGGTCGTAATCCGAGTTGTTCTTGCGGATAACTTCGATGACGATACCAACGCCAACAGTAAGTGGATTCCCTCCCTTCAGCATGGCGGATATCAACATCTCCACGCATTGAGCAGAAACCAGTTGCCGAGTCAAGCTGTTGGGCCCGATACAGGACTGGTCGTTCTGCGCGGCGTTTGCAGAAATCGTAATGATTGCTTTAAGAAAGTCACCTGCAGATGTCTGTGTTGAGGAGGAGTGTTCTGTCGAAAGATATGACAGCAGGGAAGGTATCAAATCCCGGGTTTGTAACCACTGGGTTTGAAATGTTAGTTTAGTGATATATCTTGCTCACAAGTGAAACTAACCTCAACAACACCTTGACCACCTTCCACTCTCTCCAAACTTATAATTTTTAGCAACAAGTCCATAACCATCGGGTTGTCCACATGCTGAAGCATGGTTGGCACCACGCCATCGAGGGACTTGATAAATGCGAGCATCTCTTCGGTTTTCTTTTCAAGAAGTACCTCGTTGACTTTTGTAAAATAACCGGCCTGGAGCGCATCTAGTGGTGCCGGTCGCCACAAGAAGCGCCAAAAGTCCCGCAGATAATCCTCATTGAGCATCATGGATTCGATTATCGACCAGGAGTTTGAGGAGAGGATCTCGCAAGCGATATAAGAGTATTTTAAACGCGACTTCTCTGCATTTTCAAGCTCTTCAGAGTCGAGATCGGCGCTCAAGGAGGTAGGTTTACTGGTGTTGGCTTCGTTTCCCTTGCCTTCGCCCTTATCCGGCGAGTCCGTGGATGGCTCCGCATCATGTCCCTTCCCACTCTTGTCTGCTTCCTTGTTTTCTTCAGCTTCGTCGTCATCATCGTCTTCATCATCTATAAGACTCGGCGAAATTACATAGTCGAGTAATCGTTTCAGGACATTATCGTCACGCAGGTATTCTATGAGTTTCGTATTATGCTGTTTGAGCTCTTGCATGAGCTCCGACTCATCGAGCACTTCCTCGAGGGTGACATCGGCCTTCTCGAGGAGGGTATCGATGGCGGAGATATTTGCGTATCCGCCAAAACGCCAGAACATGATGAGTTATTATACCGGAGAGAAAAACGGGAAGGATGATTCATTGACGACACAGCCCTGACGATGCAAAAGTTGAGAAGGCGCCCCCGTTTTCTTTTTTTTTGGTGGTCCCGAGTATGCTTCCGTATGCGAGAATCTATGCGCGAGAGTCGCTAGCCGTATACAATGACAATTTCGCAAAGCATCGAGCACTGGGGGCGCGATGTACGATGGAGGAATGGGGGTTGCGGTGGCGCTAGGTGGAGAATCTGGAGGAGCTCATAAGCCGTGCGGAATAGGAATAGAGAATAGAAATATGAACTAAGCGGCCATGCGCTATGCAGGGAGAGATGTTAGCCAAGGCAGTAATGGCGTGGTGGGGATGCGGTTGAAGGATACACGCAGAGACTGGAAAGGCTGGTGTGCTGAGGGAAAATTGGGGGGGTTGACCGCGAGCAGCCCGAATCCGGAGAGGGAACAGCAACGTACCTGTGGGAATAAGAGAACGACGATGAAGATGAACAAGAATAAATAATTAAGACGGCCTTGGGCGAGTGCTGGGGCCGGGAGTCAAGAAGGGAGGTTGGCAGCGGAAGATGGAGTGAGGTGCGAGGTCGGCAAGATTTGAGATGTGCTGGCGTTGGCGTGGGTGAGGCTCAACTCTACGCTTGGGCTGGGTCACCGCACACCACCTCCACGACGGTTGGCTTACAGGCAATATTATGGGGATATGTTGCGGGTTCCAAGGTTATATAGAGAAGCCAACTGGTATATCACGGCCGTTTATTCTTCTTTATTGCAGGAATTTCTACCCTACGTCCGCTGCAACCTTGGAACAGACTGGCCGCTTCCAGCAGTTTGAGAGTGATAATAAGGGGTTTCTCCCGCCGAGCCAGGCACGCAAAGATGAGGACTGTCTTGATCCTTTCAATCAAACTATTTGCTGATCTCGCCGGTGGATTGGCTATGGATATCCCAAGCAGCCCCTCGTGGTGATACCGATTGTTGGAATCAGATGACGGTTGGCTTGGAGGACAACAGGAAAAATCCGCATGTTAGTTATGTTGGCATCTGATCAGAACAGCATCAAATGGCCAGAGTGCTTCACTATTATCCTATGCATTTGGCCATCCAACATCGAAACAAATCTTGCAGGTTTGTACATACATGTCTTGTCGAGTTGCCTTTGCAAATAGCCCATTGACCTCTGTGTCATGTGACCGCCAGCCCTCTGACATCAGCTTCCCCGACTTTATTTACCCGTAGGCATCTTGATTCTCGAGTTGGTTTCTATACAGCACAGTTAGCACCACCAGACGGATAGAAAATAGCCCTTGGGATTCTGTTCACGTCTCATTACGTCTTCGAGGCCACATCTGAAGAATACAACCCGCCACAGCGTTCGTTGCGATAGTTGCCCCTCCATCGATCTCGTTCCCGACTGGGCCTGCCACCAGTGCACGATACCAGCTGTGCAAGACACAGACACCTAGACGCCATGAATCGGTTATTTGGGACCAAGAGCACTGCTCCAAAACCCACTCTCGACAGCGCCATCTCAAATGTACGTTGCTCCCATATTTACCAACCCTCATACTATCGAACCCCACACTCCCCGCGCTCCAACAAGAAACAAACCCCCTTGAAACCAGCCACGAAACAAAACACAAAACTAAATATGTTAAACTAACAGGTCGACTCCCGCGTCTCAAGCATAGACGTAAAACTCGCCGCCCTAAACGCCGAACTATCCTCCTACCAATCCCGCATGGCCAAAATGCGCGACGGCCCAGGGAAGACTGCCCTGCGCCAAAAGGCCCTCAAGGTCCTCCAACGGCGCAAAGGATACGAAGCCCAACGCGACCAACTCTCCCAACAGTCGTGGAACATGGAGCAGGCCGGCATGATGCAGGATAACCTGAAGAACGTGATGACTACTGTCGATGCAATGAAGACGACCACCAAGACCCTGAAGCAGCAGTATGGGAAAGTCGATATCGACCAGATCGAGCGCATGCAGGATGAGATGGCTGATTTGATGGATATTGGGAATGAGATTCAGGAGAGCATTAGTCGCGCGTATGATGTGCCGGAGGATGTGGATGAGGCGGAACTGGATGCTGAGCTGGAGGCGCTGGGGGAGGAGGCGATGTTTGAAACTTCGTTGGGGGAGGAGGCGATGCCGTCATTTCTACAGGATGAAGTTGGGCCGCCGCAGTTTGTGGATGAGCCGCCTGAGCAGGGGAAGATTAAGGAGGCTGCTGGGGGGGTTGGATAGGTCCTTATGGCTTTTTTTTATTATATGTCCTTGGTACGGTTCATTATGTCTTTCCGAGCGTGTTTAAACATGGTTTTTATTTTCAATTTGTTCTTCTTTTCCCATCGGCGTTCAGATTGCTCCTAGCGACGAAACGATTCAAAACTTGGTAGGGTATATTTAATGAGGACAGTCACTTGTTGTAGTTTGTCCACAATATCCCAACGGCTATGCGGAGTCGAATAGCGCATGATTCGCCCTGGGTTTAACGAAGCAGTGCTAAAAATAATCTACTCATATCCCTATATAAACCCTGGGATCACCTTCGCATCGCATCCCCCAGAATCATAAAATTAGAGCACGGCTTCCATACTAATAATCTATGGCATAAAGCCCATTCATTCAATCTCCTCTGAACTCACCCCTTTTAATGTTAGCCACGGCACTATCACACCGCTTCATATGAGGCAAGAGAGAATTAATTGGATATTAAGAAGCTCCCAAGACAGTGGTCCTATTTAAACTGCTACTACTTGTAGTATCCTGGCAGTTAAGGGCACCATGGATCGATAGTAGTACCAGCGGTTGGCTGCCGATGAGGGGTTAGTGGGTTTTGGACGATGACTATGTTAAAATGGGGAAATCTGATGAAAAGAAAATTTCTATAAATATTCCCAGGTGAACTGTGTAATCAGATAAGCTGAGAAGGTCATTTTGGATTGAAGATCATCTCCAAGCGGTTACGCAAGGGGCAGAACCAAGTTAATCTCCCGGAAAGTTTGTATACTTCCGTCGAGTAAGAGTAAAGAAAAGTATTTATTCTGAACAACAAAGGCCAGGGACTATATGGGGGATCAGAGAAGAAATGTTGACTTGCTACATACTGGTATAATGTATTGTTGATGCAGTTTTGTTTGATGTCATGATAGTCGGAGATCCTGTGCTAGTGGAGACTGATGGGATCTGATTGGCCTTTTTAGCCGCGGCAAGTGGACCGAACTCTTAAAAGCGCGTTAAATCGAGAAACGCGAAATGGGATAAGCGCCGCAGACAACGCGACCTCATTGGCTGGCGGATTCGAGGGAGGCTCAAAACAATCGACATCGCGATCTGGATGGCATCCAGGGATGTGAGTAAACAAATCTATCTCAGACTCGATTAAACCAATCCCTCGCATCCAAGACATGCATGTGTTGGCCGCACAGGGATCGCGTTTCCTGCCCGCTTACATAACGCCGCTTGTTGTCAGCCACTGTGGTTGCTGCAGCAACAGCCACGCCTCTGTTTGCTCGTCAGAAGGCCGGCCGGTCAACCACCGCCTCTGTTTCTTCGTTGCTGGTGTTCTCATACTTAATATTAAGCGGTATTGCTTATTCTGTTTCTCATATTGGACGTTGTTTGCTGACCATCCTCACGCGGAGGGAGGCAGTTCAATCGTTCGAGTTTCTGTGTCATTTTCCTGGCTGGGAACGCAACAGCAGGATGTTTACTTGCCCTTCTATTCATTGACCGCCATTCTTGTTTTCTATTCTACGAGTGTGCATATTTGGGACACGTTCCCTTTCTTTTATCCTCTTATCTACTTTATGAAAGGCGAGAGAGCTGGAATTGTTTGACAAGTAAGTAGATCTTTGTCTCCGTAGCGCGTCGATTGTTTGTGTTTCATCTAGAAACTAATATCTCCGGATGTAGGACCAGCCAGGACGAAACGCGATGCCTTCCGCAATGCAAAACTCCGGCATATTTGTGGACGAGGACTCGACCCAACCAAAGGTCTCGGGGTTTAGATCTATTTTCCCCTCGAAAGCCCACAAGAGAACCCATTCCGCTGGTGATGTCTTAGGCAGCCAGTCTAAGCATAGGAGCCAAAATATGGGTTCCTCCATGCTACCTCCAGACCATCCCCATGCCCAGATGCAGAACCCTTTATCGGAAATTTCCCACAATCGCGATACGCCAAACACCCCTCGCCATAGCAGAAAATCTCCGGAGGCGATCGCGGGCGTCGGGTTGCATAAGAAAACCAAGAGTTCCGTGTCATTAAGGTCTCTGATGAAGGATATTACATCACCCAAGGCACCTGCTCCAGAGAGTTTGGTGAAAGAGAAGAAACCAAAGAAGACAAAATCGTCTACAAGCTTATCGGCAATTTTCAAGCGGTCCCAGCGTGGACGGAAGGACGACACATCAGGCAAGGAGAAGGATAAAGAGAACATCGACCCTCCAAATCCATCTCGCGCTGAATATTCACCCATCTGGTCCCAATTCGCTACCCAACCACAACAGGATCAATGTGGGACGCGTTATCTTCCCCAGAGAGGGCGAACATTGGACGAGGAAATGTCGCTATACACTCCTAGGGGTTATTCGCCTTCCAAACAGAGAAATTTCCACGGCCACAACATGCCAACCCTAACAAAACGACCCGATACGAAACCAAGGCCGAAGTCGGATTATCTTTCATCTAGCTCTTCGTCTATCAAAGAGATGATCGCCTCCGTACAGCGATCGAGCTATCACAAGGACGACCAGAGATCAAAGGGGGACGGCCGTATAATCAATAATATGCGTCGCCCATCGCCGACGGAACAGGATCTAGAAAAGCGCCGCAGCTCAATTGGGAAGCGTGGCTCCCGCGTACTGGCTGCTATTTCGGCCTTCAACTCGAAGGATAAGGTTGTCCAACAACAACCACCATCGAAACAAGTCGACCCAAAAGAGATCGAACGGGAATTTGAGGAACTTTTGGTGAGATCATTTGTCTTATGATTTTGCAATTCAGAGCTAACGTGCGCGAAAGGACTCCCGAAACATCCCCCACAATATGCGGGATAAGATGCGCTCTATGGACACGAATATCAAGGCGGACTTTATTCGAAAACATCATCTCGAGATTTGCTCGTCCACTTCCTCGAACTCGAGCCAGGAACGAGATGGCCGCCATGCTTCTGCTGATGACGGGAAGGGGTCAGATAGAAAGGGCGGGCGCTCACACTCTCGTCCCCGACCCTTTTCAATTTCGAAAGGGGATTCATCACCTAAAAAACAAGCTCATGATGGCACAAACTTTCACAAACGCCCAAAGTCTGTGGATATGTCCCGACCAGGATCGTCCAAGGGAATACCTGGCTCTGGGTCGATGACAGGACTGGCATCTCAGGCAACGCCAGATCATACTGCTGATCCCACTGACTTTGTCCATTACCTGAGAGAAGTCCAGAAACCAGAAATAGTGGAAGTTGGGAAGCTGCACAAACTTCGGATACTCCTGAGAAATGAGACGGTTGCCTGGGTTGATGCCTTTATTTCTCATGGTGGGATGGATGAAGTCATTGAGCTTCTGTATCGTATTCTTAAAGTGGAGTGGCGGTATGTTTTCCAGTCCCCGGAATCATAATTGGATAGAGTACTTACTATTTCGCAGCGAGGAACATGAAGATGCACTGCTTCACGAAACCCTTCTTTGCCTAAAGGCCCTCTGCACGACGTCACTTGCGCTCCGTCATCTTTCTTCTGTAGAGGCCGGGCTCTTCCCAACACTTTTGCATATGCTCTTTGACGAAGAGAAGAAGGGCCCCAGCGAGTTCACAACTCGTGGGATCGTCCTTTCTCTGCTCTTTACTCATCTTTCGTCGGCCACTCCAGAGAATATGTTGCCTCGAGCTAAAACGATCCTGTCGTACATGCGCGATCCAACTCCACCAGAAGCAGCTCAGCCTTTGAACTTTATTGCTAATATTTACCAATCTCGCCCATATCGAGTATGGTGCAAGGAAGTAAGCAATGTAACCAAGGAGGTCTTTTGGATATTTCTCCATCATCTCAACGTTATACCCGTTGCAAAAACCAGCCCTGAGGCACTTGTGGATGCCGAGCCATTCGTGAAGCGCCATTTCCCTCCCCCTCGCCCTCCAGTCCCCGCGGCTCCTTATGTAGGTGGTGTCGAATGGGATGCCACCAATTACATTGCCAACCACCTCGACCTCATCAATGGTCTGCTAGCAGCAATGCCAACGGCAGAAGAACGAAACGCGCTACGGAACGACCTGCGAGCCTCTGGTTTCGAGAAAGTAATGGGCGCCAGTCTTCGCACTTGCAAGGAGAAATTTTACTCTTCCGTACATGACTCGCTCCGCCTTTGGGTCGCGGCAGCCGCTGAAGACGGCTGGGAATATCAGTACGTTCGCGAGGGTCCGCCTAGGGCTGACGGCACTCCCCGAAGCCCCATCAAGACGGGACCAGGGAGCCCAAAGAAACGACCCGGCATGGTCAGTGAGGAACCGCCCAAGTTGGATCTGGCCGGAAGTCTTGATCACAAATCCTCGTCTGCGAATGATGATGGTGGTTGGTTGTGATTGGCGTAAAAGGTTGCTATTGTTCGTCGTTGCATTGGGAGATCCTCCATCTGGCATATTGGGGGCTCATTGAGACCTCTTTTTCTTTTCTTTGTCCATGTTTTATTTCTTTTCTCCTTTTCTCATCGTTTCCGGTGTTACTTTTTGGGTGAATACTTTTGCTTCGTTTCTCATTTCTGATGACGGGTGTTTGTCGAGTCCTCCCCTTATTTTTTTTTTTTTTCTGCTTTTTTTTGCATGGGGACATGTTAATGATGAACAAGCCACACACACGAAACAGCACACATATACATATCATAAACCCGAAGTTGTTTGAGGGTTTAACTGACGAAATAACGAATTGGTTGGGTATTAATGAACAGAAAAAATAAGAAATCTTTCCACTTCTTTTTTGAATTGCTGAGCTTTTGGCTAAACTTTTGCTGTCCATAATCTGTTTAAGAGTTGCGCTCTCTTGGAATCCATCTTGCGGGCATTATGACTGATACAAGATCAGTAATACAAAGGGGAAAAGGCTGTGGGCCCCTGAGGCAGCAGTTGGACTCTACAAGAGCCTGCTGAACTGCCATATCATGGGGGAAAGGGCCGTATGCCTCAATGTGATTTACAAGGAGCAGGGCCTAAAGGCGGCTGAGTTTGAAGGTGTTTGGGGTGAGAGACCCCAGGGGATCAGGCTATCCACTGGGCCAGTGTGTCTGAGGAATATAGCAGAACAAGGTGCATAGTGAAAGAGCAGCAAGACAGAGCCAGGAAGTGGCCCTCTCCCCAAAGATTATGGGGGCCTGGTGGGCATACATTGAGATCCAACACAGTTGGATAAGAATCACCGCCCTCTCAGACCGTGCAAATGGGATGGAGGGGGTGGAGGGGAGCAGCAGAGGGTTTAATTCCCTGATACCCAGTCCTGGTGGGCATATCTCCTCTATTAGCTTTGGGCTATAACAAAAACTGTAAGCAAGCTGGATACAAGATCAGTAATAATACATATGAGCAACCTTGTTTTTGATTAGAGATATGCAGAGTAACATGAGCGAAAAGAAGCAGATGTATCAACTGTGGAGGTTGTAAAGGGGCCATGTGGGATTCTCCTTTTCTGTTTAGGTCGATACTAACTTGTGGGGGCACTAGGGCACCAGCAAGACTATTTATTCACCCCAGCGGCACCAGACGCTTCCCCCTGTTATCCTGGTCGTCAAAAAACTCCCATTCAGCTTTGCGCCTGAAAGCAGACCTCAGCCCCGCGGACAATACGTTCGTTAAAATATCCCACTGCTTCAAGATTTTTTACACTACGTTTACTATTGGATGCAGCTATTATTTAAAACCGCCTGTGTCTGCTTTCGTTCCCGCCACCGCCAAAAAGTCCCCGCCGCGGCACGTTTACCAACAACGGGAATAATAACGTGGATTTACCGAATGTAGCCAGCTGAGACTTGACGGAGGCACTTTGGACTTTTCACGGTAGTTTGTCCAGAATGCGAGAGGCTCTAGAATTGGCTACAGATATTCTTATTCGTTGGAAGGCCCTCGGTGTTCGACAATGAAACTGGAGGCACACCACAAGCTTGCCTCGTGTGAGACAACTAGCTGGCTCAAGCCTCGCTTGCTCCCGAATTTTCGAGATCCATACCACCAGCGGGCCAGCCCAGCCAGACCAGAAGTCTCCCCTTCTCCGCGTTTTAGGGCAGTTTGCGGGACAAACAACCCCGGCAAAACGAGATGCAGCCATGCAGCTAAACCTTCGAGTAGCTCCCTTCCAAGACCATATTTGATGCAGAGAAACCTGCTGGCCAATGGCCAAACCGCAATCCTTGCAGCCGTCTCCTCTCTTAGCATCCTCTCTGCTGCGTTTGATTGGAAGTCTGAAGCATCCATGGACGTTTCCCGCCCAATCCTGTCAAACCAGCCAATCTCACCACAAAGGAGTTGGGCACGCTGTTGCCACAGACCATGCACGCGACGTACGACCTGCCAGCCTGTGCCAGGCTGTGGTTCCAGAGCCAACCTTAAAGAATGCAGTGTGATGTTCAAGTCCCGATGCGCTGGCTTGTCCCTCGGTGTCTGCGCGTGGCGACAGCAGGCAGTTGGATGATGGCTTTTTCGAAGGAGCGGGGTTTTTCGTTCCTCAAGCCATTCATGCTGGCAAGCGAGTCTGCGATTTGGATTGACTATCTCCTTTTCCTGTCACGGTGCGACTAGGAATGGTATGGATCTGCGAGGTTTAAAAGGAGCCCTGTCGCTCTTTGTTTGAACATATATTCTCGGAACCAAAAAAAAAACAAACATTGAGCGGAATAAATCCCGAGAAGACAGTTTATTTAATGCTTGATAACCTCCTTGCTGCTCTTTCGTGTTGACGTTAAGCCCCCCATTTCGAGCCTGAGCAAGCACAAGCACACCCCAATTTTATGCCAACTATGGGGAACCCATCCTCCACCGAGTTACGCCCGGAGAAGCTTGGTGACAGCCCTCCAAACGAGGCCCACATCGAACATAGCACCACCCTCGATGCCGAGCGCGAGTTTAACATCAACGAGAAAGCATTGATCAGGAAGATAGATTGGCGTCTACTCCCAATCCTGGGCGCATTGTACGCAATCGCGCTTATTGATCGTGTCAACGTAAGACAGACGTTCAAACACCTCTTGTATCATGCGATGTTTTCGTTCCAAACATAAACTAATAATATCTATTTCTGCAGATATCCAATGCTCGTGTCGCGGGAATGGATAAGGAGCTGGGGCTTTCTATAGGCTCACGGTATACCATTGCTTTGGTTGTCTTCTTTATTCCGTACTTCATCTTCGAGGTAAGCTTCTACTTCATTTAGATGTTATATTTTGGGATTATGCTTGCTAATTGATTATGGCTATTGGGGTTGCTTAGCTTCCGTCGAATATTGTGCTTCGCAAAGTTGGGAGCGCCAATTGGCTTGCCTTTGTTGCCTTTGGATGGGGCTCGTTCATGCTGGGACAGGTATGTTGTTCGTCAATACCTTAACATGAGAACGATCGCTGATGCCGCTTCTTCAGGGATTTGTCAAGAACTGGGAGGCTCTGACCGCTGTCCGTTTTCTTTTGGGATTTTTTGAAGCCGGTCGGTCCTTTTTTCTTCTTTTTTATCCATTTAAAAACAAACGATTAATCAGATATTACAGGATTCTTCCCCGGCTGTGTATACCTTATTTCTTGTTGGTATGTGAGATACGAGATCCAGACAAGGTTCGTATACACATGCACCCCGGGATGAACCCACCGATGGATGCTTACTCCTTCACAGACTCGCTGCATTCTACCTCACTTCTGTCTTGGTTGGAGGCTTTTCAAGCATTCTCGCGTTTGGTCTCATGCAAATGAACGGACTGGGTGGTTATCTAGGCTGGAGCTGGATTTTTGTGAGTTCCACGAAGCGGATCCGATATATGCTGTACCAAACGGATGTTCTAATTTGTATAATCCAGATCATCGAGGGCCTTTTGACCCAAGTCGTCGGAATCCTTTCTTGGTTCCTCATCATCGATTTCCCAGACAAGGCTCAGAAGAAAGGGTTCCTTACCGAAGAGGAAGCCGAGTTTATTAAGCATCGTATTGAGAAAGATCGGGCAGATGCTGTCCATGATCCCCTGACCTGGGCAGTATGCTTCAAACATTTGCAGGATCTAAAGTTATGGGCATTGTATGTGTTTTGAGACTGAGACTTAACTTTATTATATGAGCAACTGCTAACCCTATTCAGTGCACTCATGTTCATGTCAACCACAATGCCAGCGTGAGTTCCGGCGTACCAATGGTTACTGATCACAAATTCTAACTATATCCCAGATATGCATTTGCCTACTTCTCCCCAACCATCATCGCTGTAAGCCACACACTCAACCCCCCCTTTCCCCCTTTTTTCAACACTAACACCACCTCCCCAAATCAGGGCATGGGTCACTCCGGCGGCATCGCCAACCTCCTCTCCGCACCCCCGGTAATCTTCGCCGTAATCTGCGCCTTCACCTTCGCCTGGCTAGGCGACCGCTACCGCGTGCGCGCCCCCATCATCGCCGCACAATGCATCATCAGCATCGTCGGCCTAATGATAACCGCCTACCACAAAAAGGCCGGCGTGCGCTACTTTGGCATCTTCCTCGGCACCGCCGGCTGCCAGGGTAATGTGCCCGCGATCCTCGCGTACCAGTCGAATAATATCCGCTTGCAGTCGAAGCGGTCCGTGGGCAGCGCGTTGCAGATTGGGTTTGGTGCGATTGGGGGCATCATTGCGTCGACGACGTTTAGAGAGGTGGATGCGCCGAGATATGTGCCTGGTTTGTGGACGACGGCTGGGTTGCAGTTTTTCATTCTGGCGTTGGTCGCGTGTACGACTTTTCAGTTTATGAGGAGGAATAAGCAGGTGGTTGCGGGGACGGCGACGAAGCCGATTGAGGGGCTGGAAGGGTTTAAGTATACGCTGTGAGGTACTGGGGTGGTGGGGTGGGTTGGGAAAGGGGGAGGAGGATATACGTTCTAAGAGAGGGGGGATATCTACCACCATGTCATTTATTTATTGATCGATTGATTGATGATGTCTTGGATGACATTTACCATCTCCGTGTTGATTGATACCCTAGTAACTATCTCTCCTACTTCCAAATATCGATGTCGGTACCTATATTAGTTCTACTCGCCTTTACTCGAATGTTAATATGTATGACATAAACTTCACTGAAAGGGGCCATAGTAAATCTCCAACCCCTCATCCAACACCTTGTATATGATTCAAATTTCCCAACTGCAATGTTCCCAAACTATGCAGTTACCTACACAGACACAGACACAGGTCACATCCCATACATCCATCCATACAATCACCAACATCGCCAACCGTCAAAACCAATCATCTCAATTTCACCCTGAAACCAAAATCCCGGAACGAACCGTATATCCATCCCATCATCCTATCCTAACTAACTAATTCAATCCAAAACCAACCCTCCTTCATTCAAAGTTTATCAAAGTTTAAGCTAACTAGTTAAACAATAAAAATAGCTTTCGTTCTAAATACCCCGCATAAAACCAGCCAACCCCTCCCTACCGGCACAGATATAGACATAGACAGCCTACAGGCAAAGCTACTATGTTTGTAGCAGGCTAGTTAGGGGGTCTGGCCGGGTCCGGGTCCTTGGGAATGACCCAGAAAAGGAAAGAAAAAGAAAGGAGGAGGGAGAAGGAGACTTGAGTACATTTGAGATGCAGGCGAGCAGGCATATGATATATCCGTATGATCGGAAAATATCATCCCCACCTAACCAACAAACGCCAATGGTCTGAAATATATTGAACTTAAACTATGTTAAAACGCCGCAGCTTTTGGCAAACTTGGATCATTGGACGCCGCAAGCAAGGAATCGCTAACTGATGACTAGCGCCGGCAGTTTTCAGATGAGGGGGTGGAGGGTTTTTGAACCTACCTAGGTTAAACTACTCCGTAGGTATATCTATAATAGGCAAGCCATGGCAGTTGGCTGGAGTTCCTCTGCACGCATGATGCAGAGCCATTCTGGTTCTCGGTATTCGGAGACGAAGGATATATACATGGAAGGTAGCTTGGCGGGTTGCTAGCGGCGTTGTATGAACCATAGCAGGATTTCTGCTATCAAGTTCCCGCTATTAAATTTCCTTCTGTATAGATTCAGGGGGGGAGGAAGTTTCCAGCATACAACATTGGGGCAGGCACCAAGGTATGGAATTTACCTTGTAGGAGTTAACAGCATTGATCTCACTCATCACGAAGGACAAGGAGGCTATTGGGGGGACCTCAAGACGTCACAAATTATTCCTGCTTGCCATGCCAGTCGTGTCTTTTTTTCTTCTTCTGTCCCCTCCCTGGCCTCAAATTTCTGTTTCTGTAGTTATAGATTTTTCAAACCAAGTGTCCATTCCTCGGTCACAGGTTACCGCCGGCATCGAAACTCGCAGGTAACCTTGTTGTAGTACGCAAGTTGCTATTGACCTCAGAAAACTGAGCGTAATATGCCATGTTTTGGCTGTCATTAGATCCCCCATTTCGGGTGATCTCAGGGATCAGAATTGTCCGCCAAAAACTAGCCATTTCGGCCTGGATGTTGGCCGACGAACTCTAGGCTTCTGTTAACATGGATGCTGCTTTTTCATGTTAAGTTATTTCCCTTGCATAAAATTATAAATGGTCAACAGATGTATCATACTAGCGACATGAGATGAGGAATAGCGCCACAATAACCTAAATTGCAAAGGATATATATATATATTCAAAAATAATCTATAATACACGGAGCGGGTATCCCCGTCTCCCACTAAACTCTCAATAATAAGTTGCTAGGTATATTGCTCACGAGCTGCGTTTAGCGGAGGGGTCGGTAGGCAAGGTTGGCTCCTTCTGAAATGAAGGGGCAGAAGCGGTCGAGAATGATCCATCGAAGAGGCTGTAGATGTATTCTCGGATCTACGAAATTTTGTCAGTCAGAGAAAACTAAAATATTATTGGACAGAGAGCCAGGTGCCAAAAGAAAAGTTTTAAGTATCTCACCGGCATAAACGGATTCCCCCCTCCTTCTAGATCCATAACCATCACGCAATAGTAAACCGCATCTAAATCGCAGAAGACGAAAACCGTTAGCATACCTCTACCCCCATTCTCTACCCACATATATAGCATAGCAGTTGGCAGAACCGAAGGAACATGGAACACATACATCCAATAAACCCCCACTGCACCAACTTCGTCCATTTAGCCCACTGTGGCCGCGCCCACTTCAGCTTAGCACGTCGCCGGTATTTCCGCTCTATTCTGAACTGCTGCTTGGGTGACAGCTTCGACATATCTGGTGGCCATGTGCGCTTTGCGCGGTAGGGGTTTGTATACACATTTCCTGTCTCTGGAGTTGGCGCGGTGGAGGAATCATTTTCCGGGGTTGTTGGGGGCGGGGTCGAGGAGGTGGTAGGAGGGGTTGAGGCGGTATTTGAAGTTGATGATCGAGAGATAGAAGTGGTAAATTGGTATTTTTGGAGGGCATGGGATGGGGAGGCGGGCGATTGGGAGGAGGATCGTTTGGTTGCAATGGAGTGGCGGGATGGATTTGGTGTCGCGGGAGCGCAGGTCTAGAAATGTAATCAGTTCATGTACCAGTTAGGCATGTAAGGGAGGCTTCAAGGGTGAAAGTCATACCGCAAAGGTGCTAAGAGACATCCATCCTGATATGCTAGGGTTCGATCGACTGGTGGAGATCGCTGTCGCAAAAGTTGGCTTGGTCGCCTGGACGGCCAGTGCCGGGAACCTGGCAATTGGCATGGCGAATGTGAGGCAAATTGACTGCCTGGATACACTATGTTTCTCTGCTTGTATGTGGTGTGGGAGTGTTTCTGTCGTTGAGGTTGGAGGAGTTGGAAGATCGGAGCTAAAGAACATTATCCGCATTTCTTGGCAAAGCCTATTTGAGCCCCGAGCAAAAGGTTGTATCATGTATTCCCAAGGAATAACGACTGCTTGCACGAAAGAATTCATAGGATAAATGCAAAACGTCTGTCGCATTTGAGATTGGATAAGTAGTGTCTATATAATAACATTTGCAACTAAAAATCAAATAGTACGTATTCTCCCAGGCCTAGCATTTTCCCGCCGTAGGTATATACATGTCACTGGTGCCAGCACAAAACTGGATCTGATACGGAGTAAGCTTTGCCATGAATAGAACCTTGGAATCGCAGTTTAAAAAAATAAAAAATGGACGATCAGGGAATCGAACCCTGGACCACCCCCATGCGAGATTCTGATATCAGAGATCTGATGCTAAGGGGGTATTATACCACTAAACCAATCGCCCATGTTTGGATATCCGAGATTACCCGCAAGAATAGTTAATTTTCATCTGTCGCCAGGCAAGAATAGCCCGATCTTTGCCGTCAATTTCAGTCCGCCGTGAGTATTGATAAACTACTAGCATTCCTCCTTTTATGGCTGGCGTTGAGGCCACTTTGGCTCGGGCAAGGTCGCCCTACATAGATACGGTCAACAATCCCGAACTGACTCTCAGTGAAAAAATCCGGCTGTTCGTATTCGGATCCAGGTTTCGCATGCATGCGATGCTGGTCGGATTGCCGCTGGTGGAATCCCAGAATCCTCAATGCGGGATGCTAGGCACATCCAGCACATAGCCGTAGTGTTCGATTGGTTTACTAATTATTATGTCCCAGAATGATAACATCACCACTGAATTGAATTCATTGTTAAAAATGAGGAAGTATTGCACATCATAGCTCCCCCTGGATAATGAAGCCCCCTGGCACAATTTCAAATAATTTGTGCATGGGATGAAGTGCCAATGAACAACATGAATGGTTTGACTTGTTATCAGAAATCAAAAGCCGCAGGCAATGGAGACGTCATGAGTAGATCGAGGCATGTGTTCGTCTTCCCAGCTAAACAACAGCGTGGCCAGACACATGAATAGCTGGTTGATTACTAAATTGCTGAGCAGACATCAGGGAAATCGTATGCAACATAGTCAGGTTTATTATCAACTTACCTAGGAACTTGTTTGCCGTGTGGATCGGAGTCTGCGGGTTCTTATATTAACCCAAGCAGGAGTCGATGATAGCCGGGCAGTGTGCAAGGCTGCAACGGGGAGTGGAAGTAGGGTTGGTTACCTGCGCATTTCCTGGCGAGCCCGCGCTTGGCCGGCGGGGAAATAGTGAAATCTGTGGTGGAAACAAAGCAGACAAGTCCAATCTTCACATGTAAACGCGCTCGATCGAGGGTTCGCATCACGTGTGGCGCTAGAAGACTGGACTAACCCAGAACAGCAGTCACGTGCCCCGGAGATTAGCGGAACAACAATGATCCGGTGAGCCTCGGCATTTCTGTGATCAGGCGGGTGCAAGGGCAGCTGCGATATATAAAACATCCGATATTCTCGCCGTCTGCTTTTCTTTCCTGCGTCTCTCTTCTCCCATTATACCCCTTTATTCTCTGTCTTGCTCTGTTTTTGGTGTCTAGGACCCATTGCACATATATACATCCATCATGTCTGCTGGTAAGTCCTGGAACTCGCCTCCCCACATCTCCCATATATACACTGTTCCTGTGGCTAACATGTGGATGGCTTTCTCAGCTTCACAACGTCTCTCCCAGGTCACTTCGCACCTCTCGGGCAAGGGCGGAGCTGCTGCTGTCACCGCCAAATCCCCCGATGACATTGTCGTGACCTGTGCTCTGCGCACCGCCCTCACCAAGGGTGGCAAGGGCGGCTTCAAGGACACCGCTGCGGCTGATCTCCTCGCCGGTGTATTCAAGTCTCTGATCGAGAAATCCAAGATTGACCCCGCTCTCGTGGAGGATATTGCAGTTGGCTCCGTCCTGGCTCCAGGAGGTGGCGCTACTGAGTTCCGTGCCGCTGCTCTCGTTGCTGGATTCCCCGAGACTGCTGCCGTCAAGTCCCTGAACAGACAATGCTCCAGCGGTCTGCAGGCAGTTGTTGATATTGCCAATGCCCTGAAGGCTGGCGTTATCGACGTCGGTGTCGGTGCTGGTGTTGAGAGCATGTCGTCTCAATACGGGTAAGTTATTCCACAAACCCTCCTCCCAAGAAAATTATCTAACAATCGTTTCCAGCCCCGGAGCCGTCACCGAATTCTCTGAGCTCCTCGAAGGCCACGAGGAAGCCGCCAACTGCAAGGTGCCCATGGGCGTTCTCTCTGAAAACATGGCCAAGGACCGCAACATTACTCGTGCTGAGCAAGACGCCTTCGCCGCCTCCTCCTACCAAAAGGCCATCAAGGCCCAAGAAGCCGGTCTCTTCAACGAAGAAATTGCCCCTCAGACCGTCAAATACGTTGACCCCAAGACCGACAAGGAATCTACCATCACCGTCTCCAAGGACGACGGCGTCCGACCAAACATCACCGCTGAGTCTCTCGGCAAGATCCGCCCCGCCTTCGCCAAGGATGGCAGCATCCACGCCGGTAACTCCTCGCAGATCTCCGACGGCGCCGCTGCTGTGCTCCTCATGAAACGATCTACCGCTGAGCGTCTCGGCCAGAAGATCATCGGCAAGTACGTGACCGCCAGCGTTGTCGGTGTCAAGCCACTTCTCATGGGTATTGGCCCCTGGGCGGCCATCCCCGTCGCTCTCCAGAAGGCCGGTATCTCCAAGGACGATGTCGACATCTACGAGATCAACGAGGCTTTTGCCTCGCAGGCCGTGTGGTGTGTTAAGGAGCTGGGACTCCCTCTTGAGAAGATTAACCCCAAGGGTGGTGCTATTGCTTTCGGACACCCTCTTGGCTGCACTGGCTCGAGACAGGTTAGCACTCTCTTGACTGAGCTGAACCGGACGGGCAAGAAGATTGGTGTCACCAGTATGTGCGTGGGTACTGGTATGGGTATGGCCGCCGTTTGGGTTGCCGAGTAAGCGGGGTGTTTTGATGTCTTGATACCTTAGAGTGGCTTCTTTTGCGTTTTTATTATGTCCTTGTTATAAATGATTAGAGCGAGGGGAAAAGCTCATCATGATTTTTTTTTTCGTTCTGTTTGCTATCTACGGATCTATGTATGAGTATAGCTTTTCTTTTGTCTAAGCTTTTCTTCTGTTCTATATACAGCATACCATATACGATATCAATCGATCTTTCTTAGTCGTCGACATCTCGATATTCTTCATCTTCCTCTCACGTTTGTAATATCCAGACCCAAGTCTCCAAAACTGATCGCTTCAAGGGCTGGCGACGCAGGGGTAGCCCCGGAAGATCTATATTTTCCTTCTCCAGGCTATCCTCCTCCTTTCATCCCAGCCTTCCTTGCCTCCGTCATTCTTCTCCTTCTACGTGTGATTTCAGCAGAACTGAACATTTCACTGTGCCAAAACATTCACACAAAGTGAATATTCCTATGTATTGAAGCAGCAACTGACCCCCCTGGTCCATCATTCTTGTTGGAGTTTTTCAAAACTGGCACTTACCAAACTTGTTTGACATAGCTTATACTCCTCGCCATGGAAACGAACAAACCTTCCAAGCCCAGGAAGTATATCGAGGATGACAGATGCCCCTAGATGTCCCCGGATATCGCATTACGAAGTATAACTCAATCATGCCTGCCATTCAACTCTTATCCGTGATGGCATGCTTCCCATATATACTATCCGTCCATTCTTCACAGCAGATACAGAATTCCTCCCCTTCTGTATCCCTTTCACTTCAACCTTTCCTCCTACCAATCTCGCGTTCCTCACAAGAATATCCTGCGATATTCATAACATAACAACTTGAACATATCTATTTCTACCATCTACGAAACCAAAAAAAAAAAAAAAAATACCGGATATGGCAAACCCACAAGCCTCATATAACACTTTACCCCCCCATCCACGCCCAGGGGGGGGGAACAACAACACATCCATCACCAACCCGTTAGGCCATCTCCCACATCTACGCGCCTCAGAATGGCCCGTCAACGAAGAACCACACGCGATCCGCTGGTTCTCCGAACTACGCAAGGCAACCTTCTCGATCCTATGCCGGTATGCCAGCCTCGTCATCGAAGTAATTCATGTACTTAGAGAACCGGGCCTCGACCCATCCTTCGAGAACTACGACGATGACTTGCGGGAACATTTCAAGAAAATACGGGCAGGTTGGAGACACTTCACGTCTGTGGAGGATATCACCATGGATTTTTTCAAGACAACTTTTTGTTTCATGACTGGTGAGCTTCAGCTTACCGCGAGATATCTGCGCATGCCAGCAGCCAGTCGCGCCCACGGGGACGTTACGGACCAGCTGTGTGAACTTCAAGCTGGGATGAGAGAGCTTGATGATGAGTTTTTCGGACTTGTCGTCGGGGTATGGAAGGTTCAATGGCGGCTGGATAGTATTAAGCAGGGGGTTGATGTTGGGCCGTTTCCGGAGCTGCCGGAGACAGATACGATGTTTGAGGAGGTCGACAGCACGTGGATATGGGCGAGTCTTGAGGGTCCCTGCTCAAGTGACGGTGACGTGATTCATACGCCGCTGGGGTCGGAGGATGAAGAGGAAGAGGAAGAGGAAGAGGAAGAGGAAGAGGAAGAGGAAGAGGAAGAG